>JANFAE010000118.1:0-261562 GCA_024613145.1 Pisolithus marmoratus
AAGTGGCCAGCACCCTTGATGAGTTGAGGCTGTACCTGGGAAAGCAAGAGAGCTTGTGTGCAGCCAAATGGAACTTTCCCACTGCAGGAACAATTTCCAGAGCTGGGGAAGAAGGAGAGATGGACTGTTTTTCACCCTGCTCCTGAAGTTGATGCTCCACTGGCACCCTACATCATAAATCACCAGGGCTTTTGTGATGCTCTCTGAATGATATCCAAGAGCATTACAAATGGAGTAGTCTGTGTTCATATACCTGGCCTAAAATGAGCTCCAACTACACCAATCTCCATTGGGGGGGTCCACTCACCTCTCCCCTTTCTGAAAATCTACCACAGAGTGGGGGACAAAGCAGCCATGCTGAGCACAAGCTGTAGCATCAATCCCTGTAGATTGTAGGTTGGACTTGTTGATGTTTGCAGCATTGATAGCCCTGTGATTGCTGCAGGTGGATCTCTAAATGGATGGTCAGCAAGCAATCTACAAGACCATGAGACCTCTCACCTCCTTGCTATCCAAAGACTGTTTTAGATGACTCTGGTAGGGCACCTCAGTCACCATATACCCTTTTCCATCAGACAAAGCAACATCCAACTCTGGCTTGTTCATTTTCATATGCTGAGCAGTGAAGTTCCCATCTTTATGCCATATTGCCTGATGATAGTATCCCTGAAGGCAGTCAGAATCCCAATCCAAATGGATCACACTCTCTACCCATCATAGTGGACTTTCCAGTCTGCTGGCAAATTAACACCTGGTTGGGGGCAGGCAGGGCAGAAGAGGGCAAGTCCTCCATCCCCAGGATCCTGCTCCATATCATGCCCAAAGCCAAACCATTGTCTGTGTTTCAAATCCCTCCACAGCTGAAGAACCCTCATCAACTCCCTGTATCTATCCTAAAAGGGGAAGAAAAAAATATTGACATTAGCCAAGCAATGAGAAAATGGCACTCAACTGGTACCCTCTCTGGAAATGCATTGTTGGTGAAACCTTTTCAGCTTCTGATAGAAACTCATAGCAGAGGTCTTGCACTCCAAAGCATCTATCAGAAAGTGATCCTGGACAGCAAAGGTGAAGGCAGTCTTGGGCTTGGAGATGCTGGCTGGGAACAGTCTTTGCCTGAGCAAGTCCAGGTGCCAGTCATTAGGATGAGACCCAGGGCAGTTACACACAGAAACCTCATGAGAAAAAATCCCCTCTGTGTGCACAATGGTCATCTGGAACTGGGAAGACCTCCTGATGGCCAGGTCATCAGAATGCCTGTCCAATAAAATGTCACTGACCTGTGATTGGGAGGTTCCTCCCCAGTGGACCGGGGAGCGGGTGTCTTGGGAGCGAGAGGGGGGAGGTCACGTGACCGGGTGTCAGGGGTCAGAGCAGTAGTAGCAAAGTGGCGAAAGCGGAGAGCAGCAGTCAACAGTCACAAGCAGTCTATAGTACAGCAGGCATCGGGTTGTACACTCTGGCGTTCCCATCTGGTGACGAGAGAGGAATCCGAACCTCTAGGCGGCGAGTAACAACAGACCCAATCTCACTATGCACGGTGGCGTCACTTAGAGGCATCGAACAAGAATATCAGAGCGAGGACAACGAACCAACCTCGGAGAGTAGCGTCGCAGAGTCACTGGCATCAGGCGAGTACACGGCAGCACTGGGAACTGGCAGAAGGAGATGGCGCGGTTCACAAGCACTACCACTGGTAACGGAGATGGACACACAGCAGTACGTGGCAGAAAATAGTTCGGAATTCAGATTGAAGCCAGCTGTCTTCACGACACCAACAGCGACATACGTGTACCAAACGCAGGGAATACGACCAGCGACGCCCCCATCTCCAACACCTAGAGCGACACAACACGACAGACGTCGCAGACCAACAGTCACGCAGCCGCCGCATGCACAAATAGGACCAGGATTAGTTCCCCCAGCGCAGACACAAAGCATGTATGGTGGAGTCATGCTGGAATCGGCGAAAATAATACCCCTGTTCCATGGAGACTACGGCAACAAAGAGGAGCCAACGGAATGGTTCGCTCAGTTCCAACTGTCAGTACCGGACTCATGGTCGGAAACAAGGAAAGTAAACCGCTTCGAACTCCAGCTAGCACCAGGAAGCTATGCAGACGAGTGGTTCGCGGACCTACCGTCAGAGGACAAGAGGGACATGGGAAGCTTGAAGGCGGCATTTATGAAAAGGTGGCCACCGACAAGGCAGCCCAAGCTGACGAGGGTACAGCAACGGGAACGGATTAGGGATCAGGTGTTGAAAGAGGAGGAGGTAGGAGAGTGGATGGAAGAAGGGAGAGCAGGAGACTACGGACACGTCCTATGGGCCGAGAAAGTCAAACGATTAGCGCTGAGCATGGGAGATGCCAATGGAACACTCATCGTATGCGCGGTAGAGGGAGCGCCGCAAGTGCTCAGGGACGAACTCGATGAAGACTACTCGAGCTGGGAAGAATTCGTAACAGCAGTATGGAAAGTCAAGGTGGAGAAGCTCAGGTGGAACAGGGAGAAGCAAACCAAAGAGCGAGCAAGGGATCAGGCGGTGAACACTCTGTTGCAGCAGCAAATGGCCAATCTAAGCATCCGCGTCACAAACCCGAGCACGAGAGGGTTCGCACGACCAGCAGCAGCATATCAAACACAGGGACAGGTCAGCGCAGTAGCGCCGCAAGGGTTGGCTGCACAGGGAACAAGTTTCAACAACACCGGGTTGACGTACCTGAGGAACGCAATAGCACCACGCCCGCCATTAACGAGATCGCAAATACTCGAGAAGGCGAACACTCTCCCACGCAGACCAGACACGGAAACTGGAAGGCGTCAGTATGAAGCAGATGTGGAGGCATGGCATAGGACGTACGGGTACGAGATCCCACCAGCGCTAGAAAGGCCGTACCCTTTGAAGCCGGGGACGGCAGCAGCAGGAGCAGGCGAATGTTTCAACTGTGGACTAGTCACAGACCCTCCCCACGTTGGCAGCACGTGCACAACAAGGGAAACTCTCAAACCACATGAAACACGCTGGCGACAGCTGGTAGCAGCCATGATAAGAAGAGCAACGCAAGTGCGAATGGGAGCGCCACAAACGAGCTATGGATGGTCAGCGAATCAAGGGGTTGCACAAGGGAACCAGCCTACGACAGGAGTACACGCCATAACGCAATGGGATGAGTGGCAGAGAGGAGGACAAGGGGAGTACGGAAATGGATGGGAGTGGACGCAGGAGGAAAACGACTTGGGGCTACAGACAGTGACGGATCAACTGTAGTCCCAGGAAAGGATCCGAAAGCGGAGGAGCCGGGAAATGGAGAGAGAAAGGAGGAACCGCCAGTCGACAATAGCACTAATGTAGGAATGCGCACCAATACAGTCACTGATGTCTACATGGTGGACGTGAAGGGAAAGCCAATCAGCACGCACAAAAGTCATCCATTCTGGGCAGTAACGAGTCTAGAGGGCCCGCAAGGAGAGCGCATAAGGTTTTTGGCGATGGTCAACAGCGGCACGATGATAAATGCGATAGACTCGGAGGTGTACCAGAGGATAGCAAGGAGGTTGGGCGACCTAAGTCCGTTGGCACAGGTGCTGCGAATGGCAGACGGGTCAGTGGTACCTTCGGAAGGAACGTGGTCGGGCGAAGTACAGTGGGGACCAGCAAGAATAGAGACATCATTCGAAGTCTTCCCAAGCGGAGGATCGTGGAGGATGCTGGTGGGGAAACCACTGTTGGACAGCGCGAAAGCGATCCACGACTACAGGACAGACTCCATCCAACTACCATGGAGAAACAAGCAGTACAGGGTTGAAAACCACGCAGGAAGAGCCATACCAGCGTCGGTTCTACCCACAAGGGTACAGCAAGGGGGCGGAGAAAAAGAACAGGAACGCATGGGGGAGAAGGTGGGAGAAGGAGGGGAGAGGAGCAGAGTAGCAGGAGAGCAGGGTGCAGTGGGCGTAGGACAGGTGACGGCGGAAGGAGACGGGGACAGTAGAGACGGAGAGGAAAGAGGGGAACTATTGGTCGAGATGAGGGAGGAGACGGGGGACGACGACGAAGAGGTGTTCACAAGGTTAACGGAAAAAGGCCCGTTCTACCCCCCTAGGGTGAAAAAGGTGGTGGAGACGGTCCAGTACGGGAACTTACCAGCACATGAGCTCAAGCAAGCACAAGAGCTAGTGGCGGAGTTCGCAGACACATTCACGCTGTTGGTGAAAGAGGTCAAGCCAGTGGACTTCATAGAGTTCAGGCTGGACGTACCAAAAGACGCTAAGTTTCCCTTAAAAGTACATCAGAAACCACTAACGCAAGCCCAAAGGGAGTGGTATCTACCGATACTGAACGAGTTCAACGAGGCAGGAATACTGCGAGACATCAGGTCAGACGAGGTCAAAGCGGTACACCCGACAGTGCTAGCACAAAAGGCGCATGGAGCGCCAGGGCTAACGATGGACGAGATCAGGTGGATGGTGGAGGAACAGTGCGTACAGAATGGGGAGCAACCAAACCCAGAACTGCCACTGAAGCAAGCGAAGCCAACGATCGAACGTAAGCCAGAAGGAAGACCCAAGTGGAGGGTGTGCCAGAACTTTGCGGAACTCAAGAAGATAACGACAGTAGCACCAATGTTGCAAGGGGATATCAGAGCGAAGCAACAACGGTTAGCAGGACACAAGTACGTCTGTGTCGTGGATCTAGCGTCAGGTTTCTACGCAATAAGGGTGAAGAAGGAAGACCAACCCTACCTGTGCATATACACAGAAGGACGGGGATTCCAGTGCTATCAAAGAATGCCGATGGGTCTTACGGGGGCACCAGTGTGCTTTTCGGACATGACGAGCGCGGCATTCAGAGACGTCACGGTAGAACTGGGGCTGGAAACGTTCGTAGACGACAACGGGATGGCAGGAAACGAATTCACGGAGTTGTTGGGACGAGTATGCAAGTTCCTGTCCAAATGCCAAGAAAAAGACCTGTCGCTATCGCCGCCGAAAACAAAGCTGTTCTTCCAGGAGGTCGTGTTCGGAGGGTCAAGAGTAGGCGAAGCAGGAATCAGGCCAGACATAGCCAAACTAGAGGCCATAGCTAAGTGGAAGGCACCGAATACGCTGTTAGAGCTGATGCGGTTCCTAGGGTTAACGGGGTACTTCAGAACGTTAATCAAGGATTATGCACGGATAGCGGCACCACTGACGGACCTGCAGAGAAACTTAGACCTACCAGACCCAGCGATGAAAGCAGGAAAGAAACGGTACCGACAGTACCTGCGCGACCGGGCACTGGACAGATACTGGACGCAGCGGCACACGAAGGCGTTTCTGAAGTTGAAGCAACTACTAGTGACGGAACCAGTACTGCGCGCACCAAAGTTTGATGGAACACCGTTTATTCTGACAACAGACGGGTGCAAGGACGGATTTGGCGCAGTATTGTCACAAAGGTTCAAAGTGGCAAAGCAAAATGGGGAAGAGGTCACAGTGGTATGCCCAGTGGGATACGCTGTAGGGAAAGTATCCTCCCTACCAGGATATTTCATTTATTTCATTGTTTTTACTTACTGATTTGTTTTCTTTTATCTTTTCTTGCTTTTTACTTGGTGTTTGCACGCGTTGTGGCTTATGTAAGCCCGCGCGAGTACTTCGAGCATACTGTACATACTTAGAATAACAACAGACGAGTTACCCCAGACGAGAAGCCGGAAATAAGACGAAATAAGACTCGGAATATTACTTCTCCATCCCCAGACAGTCCCTAGACGTTATCACAGATTTTATTTGGGTTTCTGGGCGCGTTTTTGGTCTTTTCCCTGTACTCTTTGACCCTCCACCAGGCAACACCAGCCTCCTGGGACGAATTCACCACTCTTCCCCCACTAGGAGACTTTGGCCTATATCCCAAGGTCCTTTCAAATCAATCTTTACAATGCGTCGAAGAGGACATCGCCGGTGGAGGAGAGGTACAAACCATACATCCTAGAGTTCGCAGCACTCAAGTTCGGCTTTGACCACTTCAGCGACACGGTGTGGGGGTTTCCGGTAGAGGTCGAAACTGACTGTATAGCACTCAGGGACACGCTGTGCAGCGATCGCTTGTCAACGGTACACACGAGGTGGAGAGACGGAATATCGGCGTACCAAATCACGGAGATACGGCATAGACCAGGCAAAACTAATGCAGCAGCGGACGCACTAAGTCGCATGCATGCGGGTCGACTGGCAGAACCGGGGGATGGTAGCACCTGGACGGTCAGCGAGGGCTGGGAGTCAACAAAGGGCCTCGTAAATGACTTGTTCACGGTAGAGCAGGAGACCGTCATCACACAGTTAAGGAACAGATTTGCTAACGAACCGTTGTTTGCAGAAGTTGTAGAAGCCATCACTAGGCTGGACAAAAACGACGACAGTCGGGAGCAAAGACGGGCGAGGCATAGAGCAGAGGGATACTGCATCAAGAACGGAAAGTTATGGCGTGCAGCATCACCCAAATCCCTCAGAGCTCGACCAGAGGTCGAATGTGTAACGCAGGAGGAAGCAATCGAATTAGCAAAACGAGAACACAGCGAAAACGGACATTGGGGTAGGGACTTGGTAAAACTACGACTGATGGATCGAATATATAGCCCACGACTCGACCTGTCAATCGTACAAGCATTGCATCAATGCCCGCAATGCAAGAACTTTGGAACCACGAACCTGCACGCGCTACTGTACCCAATAACGAGGTGACACCCATTCGAGCTACTGGTCGCGGATTACCTGAGTTTGCCGAAGGGCAAGGGTGGTTATCACACGGCGCTGCTAGTGATGGATACGTACTCACAGTACATATGGGGGTTCAAGTTGAAAACCCACGGCACGGCGAAGACCACAATAGACGGACTGCAGACGATCAGGAGAATGTTCAAAGCACCCGAAGTGTTCATGACGGACGGAGGGTCGCAGTTCAACAACGGAGAGGTTAGGGCATGGTGCGAGGCAAATAATGTGGAGCAATGGGTGGTATCGGCATACGCACCGTGGGTCAATGGCCTAGTAGAGAACGCTAACGGGAAGTTGCTAGGTCGACTGAAGCGAATGTGCAGCCCAGAAGTGGGAGAGGATGGAGAGGAATCGCCGAAGGCTGCAGAGGTACCAGCAGCATGGCCAATGCACTTTGACGAAGCGATATGACAACTGAACGAACGTATCATGCCAGCGTTCCAGCTGTCACCCAAGGAACTGCTACTGGGGTTCGTGGTGAACACGGTCAGGACACCCACGGGAGAGGCAGAAGGAGAGTTGGAGAAAGGGGAAGTGGAGGTGCAACTGGCGTATGTGGAGCAGCAGAGACTGGATGGGGAGGGCCAAGCAGCGAGGCATGCAGTCAAGAGGAAGGTCACGTTCGATCGAAGGGTCCTAGCTTCGAGAGCAGGAGAAGTGGTGTTCAAGAAAGGGGACCTCGTCCAGGTGTACGACAGCGCATTAGACTTCACCATGGCCAGTGCAAGAAAACTGCTACCAAGATGGTCAGCACCGCGACGGGTCGTGGACAGAGTCGGAAACTCGTACAAGGTCGAAACGCTGGAAGGGTTCCCAGTAGGGGGAACGGTACACGCGCGGAGGTTGAGGTTGTTCGTACCAAGAGCAGGATCGGTGCTAGAGGAGTTGCAGGAGATGGAGAGAGAGGTGAGGGAAAGACGAGGTGAGGGAGACGAGCAGGAAAACGATGAAGACGATGGCAGGTGGACAGACGAAGAAGGTGACGGCTAGTAGCAAACCCGGAGGTTTGCCTTGTTGCAGGGGGGGCACATGGACCGGGGAGCGGGTGTCTTGGGAGCGAGAGGGGGGAGGTCACGTGACCGGGTGTCAGGGGTCAGAGCAGTAGTAGCAAAGTGGCGAAAGCGGAGAGCAGCAGTCAACAGTCACAAGCAGTCTATAGTATAGCAGGCATCAGGTTGTACACTCTGGCGTTCCCACCAGTCATATAGCCTGACTCATCTGGATCAGGATCTGAGCTATTTCGAGGGCAGGGATCTCCCCCATGGCCTATGTGCCACAAGAAGCCCAGTTCCATCAAGGAGGTAGGCTTGTAGTGAGTACCATTCCACCTTTGGACCTTGTGAAAGGGGAGGTTCCTGTGAGCTTTGACAGCACAGGGGCCACACCAGGCATGGACACCAGTGCAGGACATGCACTGGACACTTCCTTTTGCCTCTTCACACTGCTCACAAATTCCTGCCTTGGCCAGCTGCTCCCCCTCCAAAATAACATTTAGATACTCTGCTCTCCAAGGCAGCCACTCTCTGACAAAGTCATTTTGACTCTGGAAGGAGGTTTTTAATGGTGGACCGGCCCCAAATCAGATTATGGACCTTTGTGTGCCTTCTGGACTGGGGGAGATCATCTGCATCAATCCAGTCAGAGTTAGGGATGTCAAGAGAGTTGGGAAAGTCAGAGAAGTTGAGATTTTGGGAGGATCCCATGGTTCTTGGAGTTTGTGGAGTGGAAGGCACACTGCCAGATGGGAGGTAGAGGTGCCTATGTAGCATCCACTTCTTTGTGGGTGAGCTTTCCCCTTCTGGTCTTGGTGGGCTGGAAAGTGTACAAAGCACCTCTACCAGAGGTTTTTTGCAGGACTTTGGACCTTCTTCAATGCATGCTCCCCAGGATCAATACAAAACATGGGTAATGCTCTGGATGTACAATTTTCACTCATAAACTCTGACTGACATCAGCTAAGATGCTTGGCTTAGTACATACACTAATTCTGTAAAAAAAAACCTAAGAGATCCTTTTGTCAGGTGAACATTGGCCTGGCCAGTCCAAATCTGTTGTGGATAGCATCCTTCATGTAGTGAGCAAGTGCTATCCTTTCCCCTTTCTCCCACTTTGGGACAGAGTGGGTGAGAAGTTTTCCAGCAAGGAAAATCATGGTGCCTGGCTGATAACAGAATACAGCACCTAATTCAGAGATATGAAATTGGGCATCATGAGTTCCCAGGCTCACTACCAAGTCAAGCAGAGATGGTGCAGAAGCCTGGTCCTGGTGGGGAGGAGTCTCTTGGTTGACTATGACATCTATGCCAAGATAGATGGAAGGCCAGCTAACAGGGCAAGGGATTGGGTGGTGACCCAGTGCTGCTTGGCAGAGATAGCCTCCTTGCCAATTCAGGCAAGATCAGGCAGGACAATTTCAGCAATGGTGTTCCAGAAGTCCTCTGCATAGGCAATATCTCTGAGCCATTGCCTTACTGCTGGCTTTTTGAGAGAGGAACTTTCATAGACCTGGTCCTCCAATCTCTGAGGGTCCATCAGCATCCAAAAATATTCCTAGAGAAAATGGGGCATTACCATATGAGCCTGCCATGACCAAATTTCTCATTGCCATCCTCCTCTGGCACATGTTTATGGCCAAACCTCCTTTTAGATGGACGATGTAACGGGGTGCCGGCAGCCATGGCAGGGTTCACTAGGGGTTGGGGACTAGGGGCATAGAGGTGTCGGGTTCAGCTGAGTCAGAGTGGCTGGGGTCTAGGTGTCTGGGGTCTGGGGGCGAGTGTAGGCACACACGATGTACAGTAGCACACAACATCACACATGCAGGCAGTTCTCAGTTGCGGCACTGTGGAGGTTCCTTCCACCCTGGCAAGTCCACCTGGTGACAACAGCGAGTTCCAAACTCGTACAGTTTCTCTTTCCATAGACAAAATAGCAGCTTGGAGAGGGCTAACAAGAGGAGGTACAGGAAATGGCACCGCTGAAAACAGCATCTCCTCAGTTTCATCGCTATCGTCAGAAGCAGAAGAGTCACTACTGGTAACACCACATCACTGAAACACATTGGCACCATTGTTATTACCAGGTCCAAGAAATCAGTGCAGCTTGAGTGGAGCAACAGCAGTACCATGCTACAACCTTAGACCAGCAGTCTTCACACCATCGCCATCAACAAATCGAGTAACCAGCAATCCACAGCTCATACCATCCCCACCTGCACCTGTGGTAACCCAGGCCCCACTACCAGTGGGACTACAGCCCCCAGCATACTCACAACTGCTACCCCCTGCACCACCAGCATACTCCTTGCCTCCCCCACCACAACCTCCTGCAACAACATTACCACTGACCAGTATGGCATGCAGCCAGGAAAGCACAAAAACACTGCCATTATTCCATGGAGACTATAGGAACAAGGAAGACCCAGCAGAGTGGTTTGTGCTCTTCTGGTTGGCCACAGCAGCAGCAACAGAGACAGAAAAGGTGACGTGCTTTGAATGCCAACTATATCCCGGGGGTCTAGCAGAAGAATGGTTCATGGACTTAGATGTGGTGGACAAGACTAACATGGGCGACATCAAGGATGCCTTCGTAAAAAGGTGGCCAATGATGAAAAGACCCAAATGGTTGAGAGCACAACAACAAGAACACATAAAAGACCAAGTACTCAAGGTAGAGGATGTAGGCAGGTGGACAGAGGACGGACAAACAGGAGACTATGGGCAGAATCTTTGGGCAGAACGGGTTGTCAAGCTGGCGCTAAGCATGGGAGATGCTACAGGATTCCTCATTGATGATGTACTACAGCAGATCCTGGACCTACTAAAGGACCAACTCACATGCAAATACAACACCTGGGAAGAGTTCCTCGATGCTGTCTGAAGCATACAGTGAGCTCAAAAACCCTTTCCATGTTTACCCTAATTGCAGTGCATGAGGTGTACTGGCAGACACTGTGGGAATTTTGCTTGGCTTTGGTGGAGTCATAAATAGTACTTACTCCTGGCTACAAAATGGACCCTAGGTCATGTGATTTGGTTCACTGGCTGGCAAGATATAAGCAATATAAAACAGCAACCTCATAGAAAGGGTTTTTGAGCTTTTGAATAGATGGGTATTCTAGTACTTGTTATAACCTCCTTTTGCTTTCAACACTGCCTGAACCCTTCTAGGCATACTCTCAATCAACTTCTGACACTCTTCAACTGGTATCCCTTCCCATTCCACCTGAACTCTCTCCCACAATTCATGAATTCCACTAGGGGGTTTTCATGTTGTGCAAGCCTCCTCTTGAGACAACCCCAGAGATGCTCGATGGGGTTTAGGTCTGGAGACTGTGCAGGCCACACCATGGTCTGGAATTCTTGCTCTTCCAGCCAATTCTTGACCATTCTGCAAGTATGCTTGGGGTCATTGTCCTGCTGAAAGATGATGTCAGGAGGATTGAGACCATAATACTCCACAGTTTGTTGGAGCTCATCCTTCAAAATTTGATGGTAAAGGTCCCCATCCATCCTACCATCAATCTTGGTAGTAAAACCAACTCCCTGCCAAGTCATACAGCCCCACATCACAAGGGAACCTCCTCCAAACTTGAGGGTTCCTTCAACCAGCCTATCACTAAGCCCCTCACCAGCCCTTTTCCATGCCCATTTGTGTCCATCTGACCCCAGACAATTTATTTTGGTCTCATCAGACCATACAACCTTTTTCCAGTCCTCTACAGTCCAGTCTTTATGAGCAAAAGCAAAATCCAAATGAGCCTTGCAATGTCTAGCAGAAAGAATAGGGTGTTTGGTCTTGACTACAGCCTTCATACCAGCTTTCTTCAGGTGAAGACAAACTGTGCTGGCAGAGAGAGGTTGATTGGTAATGTTGGAAAGAGTTTTGGTCACTTGGACAGCATTTTCAGCCTTCCCAGAAGTGATGAGATGTTGAGCATGACAAATATTGGTAGGAGAGAGCTTAGTGGGATGACCTCCAATGGCCTTCAGAAGGGTAGGACACTCTTTGGAACAAAGTTTGGATATGGTGGAAGGGCTGACACCAGTTTGCTTGGCAATGGCTTCACCAGGAAGTCCAGAATCAAGCAAGGAAAGGATGGTGCTTTGTTGAGTAAGGGAAAGGGATCTGACCATGATGGTAATGGGGAATAAGGAACCATGTGAACTTTTTTGAGCTCAGACACCATGTTTACATATGTACCTTTGTTTGTACTAACAAACATTAGCAGATATACTATGATTCTACTCACCAATTCAAAAGCTCAAAAACCCTTTCCATGAGGTTGCTGTTTTATATTGCTTATATCTTGCCAGCCAGTGAACCAAATCACATGACCTAGGGTCCATTTTGTAGCCAAGGGTAAGTACTATGTATGACTCTACCAAAGCCAAGCAAAATGCCCATGGTGTCTGGCAGTACACCTCATGCACTGCAATTAGGGCAAACATGGAAAGGGTTTTTGAGCTCACTGTACCAGCCAACAAACTATGCCAGGGACAAGAGGAGCTGACAAAGGAGTGTGCATGAGACATGGCCATGGCAAGTTTGCAGCAGCAGTTCCTACACCTGTCAGCCTGATCGTCTGCAATAATGACATGCTCCCCATCCCATTCCCCGTCTGTATCACCAAGCATGCTACCCAGCAACCCAGGGTTCAATATGGCAAGTGTGCACACTAGCATACCTGGACCTTGGATGAGAGGGGCATCACCCATGAGAGTACCGCTCACCAGAGGACAGATACTAGAGAAAACAGTAACCATCCCACAAAGACCAAACACAGAGGGAGGAAGGCACCTGTATGAAGCAGATGTGGAAATGTGGCACCGAAACTTCGGAATGGAGGCATTTCCATTGCTGGAAAGACCATACCCACTCAGACCAGGAATGGCTGCAGTAGGGTCGGGAGAGTGTTTTAACTGTGGGGTAGTAATGGAACCAGCGCATGTGGGGAACACATGCACCACAATGGACCCAATATGACAGCAGGAAGGCTGGTGGAGAGGTTTAGTAGCAAGCATGCTATGCTGAACAACCCAGATGCATTCACCAACACCAGTCCAGTATGCATGGCCCAGGCAAGTGTGAAGCATGTACCCATAAGGAGCAGTGCCAGTCTTCGCAGTCAGCACATTTGAGGATGGTCCAAGTGTAGATGCAGGGTACGAAGGACATGGAGGGTACCAGGATGCAAACTGGGACTGGCACAGGTCGGAAAACTGCTTCGGACTACCACCGCCAACAGACCAGCAGTAATCCCTATATTTAGTCCACCCCCAGTGTGTTATCCACCACCAGATATGAAAGGTGCATGCCAGGAGACTGTACATAAAAGTTTGAGTTTCTCTTCCTCTTCCTATGCTCTGGTGTATATGCCATCCCATACCTCTATCCCAGAACCAACCAACGTGTCAACGCCCACTGTAGATACACCCAGCCCTTCGTTTGTCGTGGACGAGCAGCTAGTGGCTGCACAAGCGACTGGTATGGACCAAAACTGTACTGTACAAGCGTCAAACATAGAGGTCACTGACATTTATTTGTTGGATGATGTGGGCAAACCAGTCATGTCATGTGCAACCAACCCATTCTTAACAGTTCCTAGCCTATGTGGACCACAAGGTGAACGTGTCCATTTCTTAGCCATGGTGGACAATGGTGTGATGATCAATGCCATAGACATGACAGCATACCAGTGTGTGGCAAGGCGCCTAAAGCCCCTAAGTCCATCAAAGTGTATGCTGAGGATGGCCAATGGGTCCCTGGTAAAATCCACAGGGGTCTGGACAGGAACCATGGAGTGGGGCCCTATTAAGACGTCCACAAACTTCGAGGTCTTTCCAAGTGGGGGGTCATGGTGCATGCTGATAGGAAAGCCGCTACTAGAAAGAGTAAAGGCAGTACAGGACTATGGGACAGATGCCATAACCCTACTGCACAGTGGCTCCTTGTACAAAGTCGCAAACTTAGGCACCTTCAAAATGCTGCCAGTACCCACATTACCGACAGCAATCCCGTTCCCATCAGCACCACCCACCAGGGAGCTGGCATTGGCATGTGACATCCAGAGGAGGACCACAGCCTTGATGGCTACAGTCCTTAAGGACTCAACAGACAAGCCGGAACCATCTTCGATCGAACCAGTGCTCAGTGACCCAGTACAGGGCAGCTGTATCCAGTCAGTGATGGCTGTGGACCGGGCACTAAGCCCACCAATGCTAATGTACCACGTGGAGGTCAACAATGGAGAGCTGGAGAGATTCGGAGCCACCACCACTGGAGAACAATTTGTAGGTGTTGATAGAGACCTCAAATGGTCTATACAGGGTACGAAGGAGGACATCTTCACTAGGTTGATGGAGAAAGGACCGTTCTACCCTCCATGCATCAAAAAGATCGTAGAAATGGTCAACTACGGGCCCCTACCTCCAGACTTGCTAGACAGAGCAAAAAGAAAGGTGGCCGAGTTCGCAGACACATTCGCACTGTCGGTACACAAAGTCAAGCCAGTAGCATTCCACAAGTTCCACCTAAATGTACCCAAGGGGACAACATTCTCTACCAAGGTCCACCAAAAACCGCTAACTCAGCCACAGAAAGAGTTCTTGTTTCCCATCCTAGATGACTTCAATGCAGCTGGAGTCATGCAGGATATTCCAGCGAACGAAGTGAAAGCAGTGAACCCGACAGTACTCATGCAAAAAGCCCATGGGATGCCAGGGTTGAGCATGGAGGAAATACAGTGGATCATAGAGGACCAGTGCATTAGTAACAGTGAGGCACCCAACCACAACCTACCACCAAGACCAGTAACCACACCCAAAGCGTTGTCAGGCATGGATGGGCCAAGCAAACCAAAGTGGAGATTGTGCCAGAACTTCGGTGAACTGAACAAGGTGGTAATGGTCCTGCCTATGCCACAAGGCAACATCAGGACCAAGCAACAACAGTTAGTGGGGCACAAGTATGTTTGCATCATGGACTTCGCATCTGGGTTCTATGCGATCGAAGTTGACAGGGAAAGCCAGCCATATCTAGCCATGTATACAGAAGGGCGAGGTTTCCAGTGCTATTGCTGGCTACCAATGGGTCTAATGGGATCACCAATGTGCTTCACGGAGATGACAGCCAAAGCGTTCAAAGATCTCCTAGTCCAGTTGGGACTGGAAACATTTGTGGATGACAATGGAATGGCAGGGGACAACTTCAAAGAGCTACTCAACCGACTGCATGTGTTTCTGACCAGATGTCGAGAGCTGGGCTTGTCAATAGCCCCACCAAAAATGCAACTGTTCATGACAGAGGTGGTGTTTGGAGGGTCATGGGTAAGCCAGGAGGGCATCTGACCAGATGTGGCGAAGTTGGAGGTGGATGCTAAGTGGCCAGTCCCAGACACTCTGCTAGCGCTGATGCAGTTCTTGGGGTTAACAGGATACTTCAGATCTCTTATCAAGGACTATGCACACATAGCAGCACCACTCACAGATCTGCAGTGCAACTTGGAGTTACCACAACTGGCAGCAAGGCTGGGTAGAAGACAATATTGTCAGTTCCTATGGGACCGACAGTTAGCCAGGTACTGGATGCCACAACATGCAAAAGCGTTCCTACACCTAAAGCAGGCACTGGTATCAGAGCCAGTGTTGAGGGCACCAAAGTTTGATGGTATGCCATTCATCCTGACCACAGATGGATGCAAGGATGGATTCGGAGCAGTTTTATCACAATGCTTTGAGAGTGTACTCCCTAACGGGGAGACAGTAAAGAGGACCCACCCAATAGGGTTTGCCTTGAAATGAATGTCAGTAATGGAAGAATGCTACAAACCATATATCCTCAAGTTCACGGCATTGAAGTTCAGCTTTGACCACTTCAGCAATGTCGTATGGGGGTACCTGGTGGAAGTAGAAACTGACTGCATAGCGCTCTGAGACACACTGTGCAATGACAAGCTGTTGCTTGTACATGTGCAATGGAAGGACAGCATATCAGCATACCAAATAATGGACGTCAGACACAAGGCTGGTAAGACGAATGTAGCAGCGGATGCACTAAGTCGAAAAGCAACAGGTCGACCATGCTCAGATGGGGATGGTAGTGGGTGGTCTGTGAGCGAGGACTGGGAAGCAACAAAGGGCATCGTGAATGACTTGTTCATGGTTGAAGTGGACCCATCAATCTCTTCACTCAAAGAATGTTTCGCTAACAAACCATTGTTTCTAGAGGTGATAAATGCGATATGCGATTTAGATGGCAACAAACCGGAAAGAGACAGATGGCGTGCACAGCACAGAGTGCTAGGTTACCAAATAAAAGATGGCCGATTATGGCGGCTGGGAACTGGGAAGTCAGTATGGGCACATGCAAGCATAGAGTGTTGTTCTAGGGAAGAAGCGGTCGAGATGGTGAGGAATGAACATGCCAACAATGGGCACTGGGGTCGCAACATTATGAAGCTCAAACTCATGGACAGAATCTACAGCCCCAGGCTAGACCAATCCATTGTAACAGCACTACTTCAGTGTCCACAGTGTAAAAATTTCAGTTCAACACAGTTACACGCACTGATGTATCCCATCATGCACCAACACCCATTTGAACTCATTGTAGCTGACTACCTTGCACTCCCAAAGGGCAAAGGAGGATTCCACAATGCTCTCCTCATCCTAGACATGTTCTCCCAGTTTGTATGGGGGTTCAAGTTCAAAGTCCACAGTACAGCAAAAACCACTATCGATGGCCTGAAGGCAATTGCACACACTTTCTGTGCCCCTGAAATGTTCATGTCAGATGGAGGGTCACATTTCAACAATGGGGACGTCTGAGCCTGGTGTGAGGCAAATGGGACGACACAATACATTGTGGCTGCATATGCACCATGGATCAATGGACTAGTGGAGAACGTGAATGGAAAGCTGCTAGGAAGGCTAAAAAGACTATGCAGCCCAGGGCTGGGTGAGGACGAGTATGATGATGTGAAGGCAGAGAGTATAAGCAAAACATGGCCGGAACACTTCAACACTGCAATATGCCAGCTAAACAAATGGATAATACCAGCATTCAAGTTTTCACTGAAGGAGCTGCTGTTGGGTTTTGTTGTCAACACTCCACGCACACCTTTGGAAACTACCAAGGCAGCGCCATCGACTCAGGATGTTGAGGTACAACTAGCCTATGTCGAACAGCAACATCTAGATGGCACAGACCTAGCCACACTGCACGCTGTCAAACACAAGGCTGTCTTTGATCGCAAGGTGTTATGCTCACACCCAGGAGAGGTCATGTTCCAAAGTGGACAATTGGTGCAAGTGTATGACAGTGCACTCGATAACACGCTAACCACAGCACACAAACTACTACCTAAATGGTCTGCCCCATGAAGAGTTGTCAGCAGAAAAGGCAACTCATATACCCTCGCAACGCTCAAAGGGTTCCCCATAAACAGCCTAGTCCATGTGCACCGACTGTGCTGTTTCATACCTAGAGATGGCACTGCACTAGTAGAAGTGCAATGGGAGGTGGAGGAAATGCAAGAAGAGGTAACAGATGTAGAAGAAGAGGGCAAAGAGGTAGAGAGCGAGGAGAGCGAGATGGGAGAGGTGAATAGAGAAGAAGGGTCAGAGGAAGAAAGAGGTGGCTAAAGTTGCAAGGTGCGAACCCGGAGCTTCGCATAAGAGGAGGGGGCAGATGTAACAGGGTGCTGGCAGTCATGGCAGGGTTCACTAGGGGTTGGGGACTAGGGGCATAGAGGTGTCAGGTTCAGCTGAGTCAGAGTGGCCAGGGTCTAGGTGTCTGGGGTCCAGGGGCGAGTGTAGGCACATGCAATGTACAGTAGCACACAACATCACACACGCAGGCAGTTCTCAGTTGCGGCACTGTGGAGGTTCCTTCCACCCTGGCAAGTCCAACGACCAGTCTTGGAACACTGGACAAGGCTGTCTTTCAAAGGGATATGGATCTCATTGAGATGTTCCTACTGATGAATCAATACAAGGTGATGGAGGGGGAGGAGAGAGGATCACCACTCTTGCAGGAGGGATGATGCCTGGGAGATACCACATCAACACCCTGCCATGGACATCCAAAACCATGGCAGGGTCAGAGATATGCCCCCACTGGGGATGTGGGAAATATTTTGTCTTGTCTATGACATTTCTCATAGGTTCAGCAAACCGATCAATGTCCCATTCTGTTACATCTTCCCCTAGACTTCAGGGTATGGACTTTGATTTCTCATCAATAAGGACTCACAAGGGTTGAGGATTGCATGGGAAATGACCAGGGCAGTCAGCTTCAGTTGATGGCAGGAAATAGCAGCTGGGGGAAGGAGTTCCTCTGCCATATGCCTCTGGAGGTTGGTCAACTGAGACCTAACTCTGAGTCTATCATCATAGGGTGTCAAGCAGGGCTTCTGTAAACTGATGAAGTGTTGCCATTACCTTGGCTTCTGGAGGTCACATCTTTGTAGCACTGCAGATGCAGAGAGTCTGGAATGCCCAAGTGCAGATGAAAGGGTGTGATGCACCAAGGCAGAGAGGGCTTGATCAGTGGCTGAGGCAGCATTCATCATGGAATTTGAATCTGGGGTAATGACACATAGGCCCTGGTAAGACAGATGGCACACACAGCTAAAAATTTTAAGCTGGGAAACCTAGGGCAACTATATTAAGGAAGTGTGTCTGGGCCCTGACTTATTAATCACACCATGTACTTAGGGTTAGGGTTAGAACCCTTAAACTTCAAAAAAAGATGACATATACAAAGCAGCTCAGTCACATTTCAAGATTAAGATACATGCAAAAACCACCAACTACAAATTGCATTACAATTTTACACTACAAAAAAAAGTTCCAAAAGGAACTGAGCCTCTGCTGCCTTCCCAGAGGGGGCCCTCCCCCAGGATGACAGTAAGTACTCATGAAACAAAGCTCTCATATTCAACAAAAAACACCCCATACAAAACAACAGATAATTCTAAGGCACAGGAATCAGTACCACAGAAGGACAAAAAGAAAAACATACTTGAAGTTCATCCATAAGCACTACACATTAGGTGAATCAGCAAAGGTGACACAAGAGATAAAGCATCATACCTAGTCTGAATCACTTAACCAACATAGTAAAATGCAGATACAACAACCCCAAATTCCATCACTCATATGCTGACTTGCACAAGCAAGCACAGACATAATCATGTGGGTGACCCAGCTAAGTGGGCCTGCACACATCTGTCAAATCCAAGATAATCAGCTGACCCATTTACACAGGCAGACTGAGCAACACTGCCCAAACATGCACACCAGCTAAAGCTAGCACAGCACAATCCATCAAATCCAAAGTACTATGCTGGCCTGCACAAGCAGGCACAGACATGAGTAAACCAAACACCATTGATAGCAAGCTGCCTCACACTAGGAAGCACAGACTCACATCAACTGCACCCCCCATACTGACAATGTGCTGGCCAGGCACATCACAGACAGAGGGCTGCCATCCCCACTGTGCACAGCTGCAGCCTGCACATGATGAAGACAGTACCTGCAACCAGTGAGTAGGGCAACATCTCTCCTACATGAAGCAACAGCTGGGATAACACAACATTGAGTAAATAACTAACATGCAGCAAGGTGATACTACCAAACATGCAACTGACTTATACTAATAGGCAAGATGTTAGTTAGTGGTGTGGAGCTTGGCATCTGACACTTACTCATGCCACATTGCACTGAATCATCCCCTAAAAGAATAACACAGACAGATCCCTAAACAACTGAGTATGATGATTTAGTTGCATACAAATTGTAGATACCCATGGTAAGCTTACCTTGAGTTGGCATGTGTGAGGGAAGATGACTTGGTGACAACTGGGCAAGACAACAAGTGCCAAAGCATTGGGGCCAAGCATGACAACAGATGCCATGGCAGAGCAAGATTCGAGAGGAAATGGTGCAACAAACTTAAGTTAGTGTAAGTGGGTGTGTCTACAGCAGGAGGCATGGAGAAAATAGGTTCAAACATACTGAGAACATTTGAGTCTGCATCGCCAAAGCTCCCCAGCAGAGGGGGAAAAGGGGGGCTGGACATGGAAACAATGGAAAAAGGAAAGTGAAGGAAGGAAATGGAAGAGAGACACATGCAGTGGTGTGTTTACTATATACCCATGGTATGTTTGGTCATGTTTGACGAGCATGTGACCTGAAAACATTCTGGCAATTGTGTGAGCATTGATAATTTTAGCCTATCCAAACATTGGTGATGTCAAATATGGAGACTGGTCACTTCTGAACATTATATGTATCACGTGACTAATTCCAAAGTTATGGTAATAGACATATTACCTCTTTTTTTTTTCTTTGTCACCCTTCACCTGCTCACTCTCACCCCATGGCATTGGCACACACGTGGTCATCCCCACCACCATACAGGTAAGCTCAATAGCCCACCCATCATGTCACTCTCCTGACATCCTCCTCTAGCTATCAATCAATTGATCAGCGCACACACAATCACCCCCAGTACCAGCATAAAGGTAAGTCATCCCCATCACCCATCCATCTTATCATGTGTGTCCCACTAATGACACCCTCGCACTATCACCAAACACCCCACATGTGCATGGTCACCCCCACCGCCACACAGGTAAGCCCCATCACCCATCATCTCATCATGTGCCCCCCACTGACAACATCCTTGCACTATCACCAAAACACCCTTGTGTACATGGTCACCCCCACCATACAGGTAAGCCCCATCACCCAACATCATCTCATGTGTGCACTGACTGATAACATCCTCACACTATCACCAAACATCCTGCATGTGCATGGTCACCCCCACCACACAGGTCAGCATGTTACACCCCCCATCTTACCATGTGCCCTCCCACTGACAATGTCCTCACCAAACATCCTGCATGTACACAGTCACCCCCACCATACAGGTAAGCCCTGTCACCAGCCCCCCATTTGTTATGTGCACCCCCACTGATAATGTCCTTGCACTGTCACCAAAACACCCTGTGTGTGCACGGTCACCCCCACCACACTGTCACCCATCATTGTCTCATGTGTGCCCCTACTGATAATGTCCTCATGCTATCACCAAACATCCTGTGTGTGCATGGTCACCCCCACCACACAGGTAAGCATGTCACACCCCCATCTTCCCATGTGCCCCCCCACTGACAATGTCCTCACCAAACATCTTGGATGTATACTGTCACCCCCACCATACAGGTAAGCCCTGTCACCACCCCCCCATTTGTTATGTGCACCCCCACTGATAACACCCTCGTGCTGTCACCAAAACACCCTGCATGTGCATGGTCACCCCCACCACACAGGTAAGACTGTCACCCATCATCTTGTCATGTTCGCCCCACTGACAATGTCCTCATGCTATTGCCGAACATCCTGCATGTGCATGGTCACCCCACCACACAGGTAAGCATGTCACACCCCCCATCTTGCCATGAGCCCCCTCCCCCACTGACAACGTCCTCACCAAACATCTTGCATGTACACTGTCACCCCCACCATACAGGTAAGCCCCATCACCACCCCCCCCATTTGTTATGTGTGCCCCCATTGATAATGTCCTCACACTGTCACCAAAACACCATGCATGTGCACAGTCCCCCCCACAACACAGGTAAGACCATTGTAGAGAATAGGAATTCTCTGGGCATACAAGTAACATGTCACACACTACATCTCTACTCATGTCCATTCCTGCTTGAGCTTGGAGTTTCTCTAATCTTGCCTTGTGCCTTCCTGCCCAACCTCATGTTCAAAGAATCCCATATGAGAGTTCTGTCACCTGCTCCACATCATGCCAACCCCCTGATCGCCTCACCATCTCCTCCCCAAAATTCCAAAACTGATCATACAGACTTGAGCCTGGGGTCTGGGCCTTGGTCCAGTTTGGCCAATCACAATGTGCTGTAGAGATGCGATAGAAAGACACCCTGAACAAGGGCAGATTGAACAAAGGAAGTGCGAGCTGAGTTTTTGTCCCAAAAGGGCTTCTAGGACTTAGTACTGGCACTTAAGGTGAAACTCCCTCAGATAAGTAAGAGAATAGCCAGAGAGAGTCTTGCTCCTGTTCGAGCCTTTACAATGATGCACAAAGTGGGTGGTAAAAGTAGAATGTTCTCTTGTGTTCCATGCCCACCTGACTGTCTGCATGGGCTTAGTCAGCGCCCAGCAACTTCCGCCACTCCTCCTCTTGCTCCTAAGTCCCAAACACACCCTCGTGACCTCAAATCCCTCCCCACACCTCTTGATCCCCTTGTGCCCACTCTCGACCACCTTCCCCCGATCTGCTAGAGCCCCCTCGAGCTCACCCACTACCTCTCAAAACCTCATGTCTACTTCTCCAGACCTTTGAACTCCCCTCGAACCCTCGATCTCCCTCTATTCTCTTGGTCAGGGCTTTGCTGCACCTACATCTGATGGGGGCTTTAGATAGCAACTGTCCCCAGTCATCACATCATGCCTTACTTCGTCCGAAGCAAGATCGAAGCCTTGCTTGCAACCCTCGAAAGGAGCCTCGAGACTCTCAGGTGCACTAGGTGGGGCACTACGAGGGTTCAGAGACCTGGATCGAGACCTCGTCCGAGTCTGGATGTGCCATCGAGACCCAAGTATCTCGTTCAAGCTCTTCGAGCCTTAAAATATCTATGAGCCTTGGTCAGTTCATCATGTAGCAGGATAAAATAAGACAGAAAGAGTGTCAGCGACTCCCAAAAGTTGAACCAAGCCCCACACACTCGTTACCATAGCATCCCCCTTTGTGTGCTCAGGTTGCAAGCAATCACTTCCAGATATAGCCAGACATTGTTGATTTGACCACAGCCACATCAGTTCCTGCACAGAAGTTGCTCCTCACACCCAGCCTACCCCCCCTTCTCTCCTTCCTCTCTCACCACTCCCCCATGTCATCTCCAAATGCTAGCCACCAGCCACATCCCCCCTTGTCTCCCATTGCTAACGCTGAGTGCGCTCTGGTGCTTGTCCAAGAGTTGGCAGCATCCATTGGAGATGCCCTGGGCAGTAATGTGCTGCTGACTGAGTTGGCTGGGTACGTGGTGAGTCATCACCACTTTTCTTCTACCCCTTCCACTTCTGACCTCCCCAGGCTATGCTTTGGGGGTTGGGCATACCCACTCCCCCTACCACTTCCCCATCCCCTCACAAAAACTCCGCTGTCACCATCCCTTGTCCCGTCATGGATACCACGAGTGCCCTGGGGGAGCATGATGTCTCCATGGACAACGCTACTGTTGCTGGCACTGACCACCCAACCATCGCTACCCTGCCAGACATCTCCCGTTCGACTGCCACTCCCCCATCTCCCACACCTTCGCACCCCTTGACCATGTTCACCCTCACTCCTTCATCATCCCCTGCTTGTTCTCGTCCCCCTTGCAACCCTGCTTCTGAACATGACAAGCTCAATGAGCTCCCTGCCGTCACCACACCCCCCACCAGTTCTGTCCCTTCTATTCCTGCCAACTCCCCCCTTGCTTTGTGTGCTCGACTCGTTGATTCTCACACCAGCACTTGTCCTGATGTGGAGATGGAATGGCATACATTCATGCCTGACTGGCATCTCGAATTCATACCATGTGGCTCAACCACTGGGGGAAACACCATGTACCCCACTGCTGCTTGCACCAGCTGTGTTGAGGGAAAGGCTGTTTGCAGTGGGATCACCAGGGTGAAGTGTGCTCATTGCAAGGCAAGGCACACAGTCTGTTCCCTTTATGTGAGTCGTCCTCGTCCACCTTCCTGCACTTCCCCTCGAGCACCTCATCTTCAATCCCTTCTCTAGCAAGACACTGTCAAAGGTTGAGCTCAAGCTAAGGCACTCGTTGCTGGGCATCAGTTCATGGAAGGTCGCCCCTCGACTGAGGACCCTATCAAGCTCGAGCCCAGCTCTACCAGAGTCACTCGTCCCAAGAAACACGTTCGTCTCCCCCTCCCCTCATCTTCCAGCTCGTCAGCCTTGGACCATGCTCCAGCCCCCTCAACCTCTCATCCCTCACCTGCATCTGACAGTTCAGCTCTCGCTGTCACCCTCGCCATTCATGATGCAATTGTAGCCACTGTTGAGGCCTTCGATCAGTCCCTCAAGGAGCAGGGTCTATCATTGAAGGCTCAGGGTAAATGCCATGCTTGCGATTAAGAAGAATTATTTTGTTGTCATATCATAGCGTCTGTCCCTCCCCCATGAAGCTTCAACAGCTTCGTTTTGTATCTACAAAGTCTTTGTCAGTGCAATATACTCTGTCCTCTCCATGATACTTCGATGTGTGAAAACAATTTTTTTTTTTTTTTTTTTTGAGCACACCTTGCCTGAAGAGTTGAGTGCATTTATGTACAAAGTAAGTATGGACACTCTCACCAGGATTATCTTACTCATCCTCTTCTAGATAGTGCTCTTCATGCCCTGCCATGTCATCGATGGAATCGATCTCAACTTCAAGGAGTTTGGCTTCAGTTCTTCCCATAAGCTTGAAGATTGAAATGTTAACGCATGACCTAGAGAAGTAAGGTAGTAAGTGGAAGGCGGCATATCAAAGACAAGAAATAGAGCTGTCGAGCTTTGCGAGGAGATAGGCTCCTCCTCAAGTTTTCCTTAGCATGACCATAGGCCCTAAGTACTGAGGCTTGGTCTTCTGATCTAACTCCTTCTCCACCCTCATATTTCGAACCAACACGAGATCACTAGGTGTGAACTTGTACTCCCTTATCGAGCCCTTCACTCTTGCCTCAAACTCCTTCACTGACCAACACCGAGCACCATATACCTGGTCCCAGACCCTCTCGAGGTCTTCCTTTCTTCGTTCGAGCTCCCTACACTGGTGAGAAATCAGTTCCTTGGTCAAATACTTATCCTCGTCCCAGTTCATGAGGAAAGTAGCCTCCATGAAGTCAAAAGGGAGCTGTGGCTCTATGCCATGTACCATCTGGTAAGGGGACAGCTTCATGGACTTTGCTATCATTACCCTTTCCACCCAGAACACATAGGCTGCATGATTTGCCCACTTCAACATATCTCCCTCGCAAGTCTTCACCAAGGCCTCTCATGCTGTAAGGTGTCGCCTCTCGACAATCCCATTAGCTTGCGAGTTATATGGCAAGATCTTGATGTGATTGATTTTGTAGGTACTCGAGAGGAAATTGAGGGCTTGCATGAAGGCTGACCCATTGTTGGTCACTATCTCACTGACCACACCCCATCGACACAAGATCTGTTCGAAGATAAACTTCCCAAGTACTTTGCCTGTGTCAGAATGCAGCATCTGCCACTCAGGGTATGCAGTTAAGGAACACCTAGCTTGGACAATATTTCTGAACCTGTTTGACTTTGGCAGATTCATTGAGTCCATATATGCCTTGTAAAATAAAGGCTTGGGCATGGCTATGACTGGGGGAATATGGAGTTTATCCATTCTTCGAATCTGGCACTCATGGCACATCCAGACAAACCATTGTATGTCTGAACTTATGGACAGCCACCAGAAACTGATCAGTAGTCTCATTTTAGTGGAGAACGTGCCTTTATGACCCAAGCCATTGTGAGCTTGCTGCAACAAGTCCAGTCGCTTCTCATAGGGTGGTACTAGCTGGTGCTTCCCTTTTGCTTCCCAATGCCAGAGATTGCCATCCTTGACAAAGAATCTGGTGGCATACCATATCAATGCCTCAAATTGTGAGTCAGATAGTCCCAAGGGGCATTTGCCAGTTTCAAAAAGGCATTGTGCAAGCTCTAGCCTCTCGTCCTGCTCCTTTTCCCTTCATGTCCTAGGAACTTTGACATCAGGCGAAGCATCTGTCCCTTCTGATTGAGATGATACCACCTGGGCTGCAACGATCCCCTTTGAGCTTCCTCCCAGCATTTCCCTCTCCTCAAACAAGCTTCTGTGGGTTGGCCAGCTCAAGCCCCACTGCTCGAAATAAGTCTCCAGCTTCTCCCCTCTTTGCAGATTGCAGACTTCAATGGTGAAGGTTCCCACATCGTCGATCCAGTCCTCATACTTGTCACCCTTGATGGGGTCTTCTTCAGCTTGGGGTCACCTCGATAACCCATTGGGACCCTTGTGTCGATCTGCAGGTACATGGATCAGCTCGAATTCAAAGAGTAAGATACCTGTGATCCAGCAGTTGATGGATGCATTGGGTTGGATATCAGGATTATTGATCATCCCTTTAATGTACTTGGCATCTACCTCGACTGCCAGATCCTTGATGCCGAAGATATAATTGCACACGTCCCTCAAAGCCCAGAAGAGCCTGAAGAGCTCTAACTTCACTTGACTGTACCGACTTTCTCAGTCATTGAGAGTGATCGAGCTGTACCTCGAAGGGTAACACTTGCCATCTTCGCCGATCTGTAACAGTAAGTACCCTACTGCGATATGAGAAGTGTCGACAGCTAAGATAACCCTTCGACCCAACTTATAGTTGATAGGCTGAAGAGCTGGTGAATGCACTAGTGCATCCTTCAAATCATCCATGGCCTCCTCATGTTCCTCCTTGAACTGGAAGAAAACTCCCTTCTTCGTGAGCTCGATCAGAGGTCTCGCTCTCTTCACAAAGTCCTTGATGAAGATCCAGCAATAACTGCATAGTCCCAAGAATCCGCAGACTTCTGTAATGTTAGTGCAGTATGGCCAGTCCCAAATTTTCTGGACTTTGGACTCATCTGGGATTCTGCCCTCAAAGGACACCTTATGCCCTACCACCACTATTGGAGGTGCCACTACCACAAACATCTTTGCTGACATACTTGATGCACTGAAGCACCCTATTAGTGTCCTCAAGGTGCTCCCAGATGAACCTCCAAATCCCTGGATTTCCTTCGATCGTCTCGTAAGTCCCATCCTCTTTCGGGTAGTGCGTTCTCAGTCCCTTCACAGGTATGTCATCGATGAACAGCATAGTAACCTCAGGAGTTTTGTCTTGCAGGGTGAACAAGATGTCTCTGTGAAAGACTTGTACTGCATTTGTGTACCCCATAGGCAGCTTCGTCAACTGAAATGTCCCAATTGGCATTTGGAATGTCATGAGGTCTCAATAGTCCTTGTGAATGACCTGATGGTCATAGCCTACCATCAAATTGTACATGCCGAATACTGCATGCCCAGCAAAGGCTTCCACAATACTATTGACGTGTGGGGGCACTGCCAAATCCTGAATTGAGACTGCATTCAGTGGCTGCAGATCATGAACAAGACATAGCGATTTTCCATCCTTCTTCACCACACAGAACCATCTCGATCTATATGAAGATGTCAAAGGTTCGTAAACTCCAGCCACGATCTTCTCTTTGATGATCCCAATGACATCCGAGTAGATTGCTGGTGGTATCAGAATATTTCTATACACCCATGGCTTGTGGGGTATGGTAGGGATCTTGAGGGGAGGGAAGATATCTTCTCTAAATGTCCCTCACTCGCTCGTGTCCCATGCAAAAGCCATCTTGTGAGCTCTAACAAGCCACTTGATGAGCTTCAGCTCCTCAGGCCAGAGGAATCCTCCAGGGTCCCAGTCAAACTTCTCCCCCCTTTCCTTTGTTAATCTCCTTCCAGGTTTCCAGTCTGGGGGTCGTAATGGCAACTGAGGTAAGTCCACCAATGGATCTCCCACCATCTTCCTCTCCACTCTAAATTCTGCAGGGGTATCGGTCGCCACAGGGCAAACCTTCTTAGCCACTGGCTTATACTTGAAGATGCGCAGGTCTGGGCCTTCGTCCTGGAAGCCATCAGTCAGCAACTGAACCATGTACAAGCTCGAAAGTAAACTTGAGGACTTGGCATCCTCCTCACAAATAATCTGGGGGATATCCATGTTCCCCCACTTCTCCTCAAAAGAGCCTTGCTGATCCTTCCTGACCTGATCCCCCTCCAGTCCCTCAGCCTGCCCTTGCAACTTGGCCTTCATCTCTGATTCCCAATTCTCCCCTTCTTGAACCCCATTTGGCAACTGCGTGCATGATCTGTTTTCCCTTGTTAAGTTCTTCGTCCCCATGTCCTCATTCCCCCCTTTCCATTCTGAGCTGATCGATGCCTCTAAATCTGGCTTCAACACTGAGATATGTACATGTTTGTGTATACACGAGTTTTGCTTAAAATCATATATGTTCCATCTGTCACTGTACACCACTATAGGCTGAGCTAGATAGGCCAACATTACAGGGGTGGCCATTCCCATCCATATGTCTCCTCATTGGCAATTTGAATCCCTGATGACATCTAAAAACCATTCTCAATCTTGATCTCCTTTATGATCCTCAGCCTATTTCCCATTTGACAATGATACTCTGCATGTGTGATTGGGTCTCGGAATTGTGGCACCCTCACATATTGTCCTTGCTGACGAGGGGTTACTGTTATATGCCTTCCCAAGCCTGGCTCAGTGATCTTGACCTTCTGGTCGCCATTGGGGAAGTTGTCAGTCTTTGCTCAGAGAGCACACATGAAGGGCCATCCAAGGAGAATGTTGAAGGTGGTGTTTTTGACAACCTGGACTGGTATGCACACCATCACCCCTCTGAAGTCAATGGGGCAGTTGCTGATGACTCCTTCAGTCTCCTCTCTCCCTTTATTCACCATCTCCATTGTGATACTGCCATCTTTCTCAACAGGGAGCTGAAGCACCTCCACAATCTCCTTTCACAATGCTACGATCTGCGACCCACTATCCAAAATTCCTTCGACAACAACCTGCCCAGCGACTTCGATGGCTACAAAGGTCAGAGGCATCATTGACAGCCTCTGGATCTCTGGCTCTTCCTTCTTGCACTCAATGCTTGCCACCTGGGCCTCCTCAGTCTCTGCCTTGACCCATTCTTCCCCATCTTTGGTCTCGACTGCAGCTAACATGCCAGCCAGGAGACTGTCAGCAGGCACCCTCTTGACCGAGGTGTACTCCCACACGACTTTCTGGATCGGTTTGAGGGCCAACAGGTCCCTCACAGGTATTGGAACTGTTATGTTGAGCATGGTGCCAAAGGTTTTCTGTTCCACACCAGGGACATCTGCAGGCGCTCTGTAGCAGAAGGTAGAACTTCTGGGTACTGCTCAAGGATCATTTGAGACATTCAAGGACCTCTCTGCCTGCTTCCCTTTGCCCTTCAAGGGCGCTTCTTTCGATGTTGCTGGCCCTGGATTCCTCGAGGGAGTGCTTGGTATCATAACTCCATCAAACCTCTGCCTGTGCTGGGACTGGTCCCTCTCGTTAACAGCCAAGGCATACTCGAGACCAGCTTCCTGCTGGTCGAGCTCCTCTTGGGAGACCCAAACTCCCTCTTCTTCATCGCCCAAAAGTACTTCCTTGATTCTCTTGTTGCTGCCATCTGCACTGAGGCTAGGTTTGGCTCTTGGCTCTCGACTATGAACAGATGTGCTCCCTGGGCACCAGCTTCTGGTCTCAGGGCAGCTGCGGCCTCTCCTCCCACTCTGCCCCCTGCTGGGCCATGTTCCTCCAACCAGCAATCGATCTCCACCTTCCACAACCTGTTTGTCTGACAAACTGGTGTGCCGTCAGGGTAACAAATTTGCCCATTGATGATCTGGCATTTCCCTTCTCTCAGGTAATTCGACTGCAACTGGCAATATGACACCTGATGACCAACTAGGAAACAGAAGTAGCAGAGACAGTCTGCAGGATTTCCTCGTCCCACAAACTGATTACTGCCTTCGAGGTTGCCCATTGTGGCTCATTGCATGGCTGCCTCGGCTCAAACCTGTGGTTGCTGCTGAACTAACTCCTGGGCAACCCGAGTCACCTCTTCACCTCCTGAGAGCTGCACTATTCCCCTCTTCGCCATCTTACTCCTTGTCATCTTAAACCTGTCATGCATCAAGAATTTCAACTCTGCTATGACACTGTCCAGGGGCCATGGTTCTTCACTTGAGCAGATCCTGAAGCGGAACTTCAGGTTCAAGAGTACCTCTCATTTGAGCTCAGGGTTGAGACCTTCGAGGATGTATCCATCAAAATCATCTGAGGTGATCTTCCTTTTGTTGAAGAGGTACCTCACGATCTCATAATATTTGCAGAAATATTCACCCAGGTCCTCTTCAGTTTCAATATCCTTCCCCATCTGCTCCTTCACCAAGTCGTACAAGTCCTGTTTCACGATGGTCTTTTCTAACCTTGAAGCCCCCAGATAGATCTTGATGAGGTTCTTAATGAAGTCATTCCAATTGGCCAGTCCCTGTTCCACAATGGCATTCCAAAGGGTTTCCACATCCTTGTCGAGGTACCAGCATGCCCACTTAATCCACTCTCTCTCTTTCATACATCCTGCTCCCTCACACAAGAACTGGATCTCCCTGAGATAACCCACAAGGTCCTGTGCTTTTCCCAAAAACTTTGGCACCTTGGGTGACCCTCGATGTGGCATCTTGTCAAGAGGCTCAGGAGCTCTTGAGTCTGCAGTTCCTCTCCCCCAGTACTACCTGCACCTCCAACTCTCTGCTCCCATGTGCCCTTTCATAGGGATGTGCTTCTTGAGGCCTTCTCTCTTCCTGTGACCTGCCAAAACCCTCGAGGGCCCTCCTCAGTGGTTCGATGGGTTCTGATAGCTGATGCCACATTGTCTCAGGGTATGTTTCCTCTCTCCTCATCACTGGCAGCCTCTCCTCTCTACTCCTCAGTCTTTCCAAGTTGTAGTAATCCTCATGTGCCCCACCTCTACCATACTCAGGCCTACTGTGAGAATGAGACCTTGCATGGAGGTGGTGATGCAGGGGCTGTCTGTAATAGTCTGCATTGGTTGGGGTAATGGGTCTTTGGTTCTGAGGAGGTGAGAGTTCCTGTTGATAATGCCTATCATGTGGGGATCAACTTTCCTGTGAGTGCCTTCTAGAACGAGACCGAGGTCGCTTGACAGGGTAGTCTCAGTCGAGGATATCTCCCTGAGGGCATGGGCGCCCTCGTTCCTCTAACGCAAAAGTCTGTCTCCTCTCTGTGTCTGGCACAGCTCTATCTTCGAACACCTCTCGAGGCAGGGGCCTCAGATCGATGAGGGGTTCTCCTCTGTGTGGTGGCAATTGTCTTCAATTGTAAGGATCAGCCTCTCTTCTCATAACCCTGGCCTCTGGCCATGTGTCCTGTTGGAGATTGAATCACCCCAGTGTGACAACCCTTTTTGGTACGCTTTTTTATTGATTATATAAGCACTTAGAGCGTACACTTAGTAGTACATTTTGGTACTGTTTCCTCAGTAGTTGAGTCACTACTGAGGGTATGTCTACACATTCATTACCAGTACTTACTTACTGATGACCTGTAGCTGCCTACAGGTACACTAATATATTTAGTAGTTGAGTCACTACTGAGGCTGCCTACAGCCCTTTTCTACACATCCCTCACATCCAGTGTGAGTGGTGAGTACAGTCTCAGTGGCGAGCCCCTTCGCTCACCTGGCCTTGGAGAATTGCATCCTCCTTCCAAGTACTGCAGCAGCAGAAATCCTCATGGGTTTGCCATGATGCTCTCTAAATCATGTACAGTTGAGTTGGCTATGGGAGTCAGTGGGGATAACAAGTCTTGCAAAATCTGAGCTGCTTCTTCAGCCGAGTTTATGTCCTCTTCTGGTGAAGATGCTACTAGAGGGGATGGGGACCTGTAAGCTGTAAATAGCATCTCAGGTTGATTCAACATAGCCAGTAGAACTGATGAATCTGAGATATGAGCACTGATGTGTGGCAAAGCTGATGGGTCTGAGGAGATGGAAACTGGGACTAGTGTCAGTGATGTGGCAGATGGTAATGATGGAGCAATGCTTGCTGGGGATGGTATATCTGCGTTACTTGGGTTAATTAGTGGCTCTGTCTCGAGGACTTCTCTCAATCTCCTTTGTCTTTCTTCTTTGGCAACACGAGCCGCAGTTCTGCAGAGAGTGTACCTGTGTGCCAGAATTCCTAAAGAAGCCCCTCATGGTGGGCTCCAGATGTAGGGATGCGATAGAAAGACACCCTGAACAAGGGCAGATCAAACAAAGGAAGTGCAAGCTGAGTTTTTGTCCCAAAAGGGCTTCTAGGACTTAGTACTGGCACTTAAGGTGAAACTCCCTCAGATAAGTAAGAGAATAGCCAGAGAGAGTCTTGCTCCTGTTCGAGCCTTTACAATGATGCACAAAGTGGGTGGTAAAAGTAGAATGTTCTCTCGTGTTCCATGCCCACCCAACTGTCTGCACAGGCTTAGTCAGCACCTGGCAACTTCTGCCACTCCTCCTCTCGCTCCTAAGTCCCAAACACACCCTTGCAACCTTGAATCCCTCCCCACACCTCTCAATCCCCTCGTGCCCACTCTCGACCACCTTCCCCCGATCTACTAGAGCCCCCTCGAGCTCACCCACTACCTCTCAAAACCTCATGTCTACTTCTCCAGACCTTTGAACTCCCCTCGAACCCTCGATCTCCCTCTATTCTCTTGGTTGGGGCTTCACTGTGCCTACAGCACCACACTCCAACCCTGTACAGGTTCCAAGCGCCCATCACCTGTCATGTTGCTGCCACTGTAGCCACTGCACAGCCACCACCACTGCTTCCTCTGTGATCTGCCCCCCCTCTGAGGTCCCAAGCTGCATGCACGAGAGAGGTTTTTCCATTGTTCATTTATTCTGGTTTGTTGATTTTGGTACTGCTATGGTTTCCCTTCTTGTCCTTCTATGATTCATCTACACAGTCCTTACTTACTTGCATGTGCAGGGTTGCACATACTGTACATTTGACAGGTGTCATCTTTTTTTCATTCATCACTCCTTCTAAAAATTTTCCATACCTGTAGTCGCTTCCTGTGTACCATAAATATTCTGGCCAAGTGTCGGAATAAAATATCCACCTTTTAGAGTCATTTTCTGAGTGTTTGAAGAGTCTTTGAGTCCCTAGCATTGAGTCTTTCGAGTTTCCCCCCCATGTTTCCAGTGTCACTTTCATGTTTACCTGCTTGCACCGATACAGTAAAACTGTGTTCTGAGCCCCCCACCTACAAGTCACCATCTCGATCTAGTGCTAGAAACCTACCCCTATGGAATTTCCCCTTCACTAAATCCCCTTCACTTTTCGTGCATCCCTTTCCTCACTCAGCACCCCTTGGGGCAAACCAAGGAATCTCTTTCCTTCAGCCTTCCCTATTTTTCCCATACACTCTTCCCCAGAAGTAGTGTCCCACACTGTCACCCCCCATCTTGCCATGTGCCCCCACTGACAATATCCTTGCACTATCACCTAACACCCTGTGTGTGCCTTATCATGTTGCCCCCCACTGATGACGTCCTTGTGCTGTCACCAAAACATCCTGCATGTGCATGGTCACCCCCACCATCACACAGGTAAGACCACCACCCCAATCTTGTCATGTTGCCTCCCACTGACAATGTCCTCACATTGTCACCAAAACACCCTGTGTATGCACAGTCCCGCCCACAACACAGGTAAGACCATCACCCCCCATCTTGCCATGTGCCCCCACTGACAATGTCCTCATGCTATCACCTAACACCCTGCATGTGCCTTATCATGTTGCCCCCCACTGATGATGTCCTCGTGCAGTCACCAAAACATCCTGCATGTGCATGGTCACCCCCACCATCACACAGGTAAGACCACCACCCCCATCTTATCATGTTGCCTCCCACTGACAACGTCCTTGCATTGTCACCCAAACACCCACCATGTGCACAGTCACCCCCACCACCACACAGGTAAGTTTGTCACCCCCATGCCCCCCCATCTTACCATGTCGCCCCCCATTGACAATGTCCTTGCACTATCACCAACCACCCTATGTGTGCATGGTCACCCCCACCACACAGGTAAGACCATCACCCCCCATCTTCCCATGTCCCTGCCACTGACAATGTCCTCACTGTCCACCTGTGTTGTGCCTTGGCCCTCACCACCCACCACCCACTACTCCTGCTATCTGCCCCCCTGCTTCACCACCATACAGGTAAGCCCTATCATCCCACCTATCCCAACCCCACCCATGTTCAGTCTTACTGCTACCTTTAATGTAACATTAATACTATATGTCCTTGTCAATGTTGCTTGAAATTTTATTATTTTACTTTTGCCCCATCATCAACATTTTGATCATGTGTGATCCCCAACTGTTCTTTTGGTTGTCCCCACCATTGTCCTTGGCTGTATACTTAAGTCTATCCCTGACAGCCACCCATCCCACCATGGCCAGGACAAAACAAACAGCCAGGAAGGTCACCGGAGACAAAGCCCCCAGAGTTAAACTTCAATCCTTGCAGAAGAAAAAAAGCAAGACAGCTCTTTCATTGAAGAAGCCAACATTCAAGAGGAAGACCATGGCAAACTCTGTATGTTGTTGTCTTGTCTCATTCACCCACTAACATCTTCCCCAGTTCTGTGTCATGTGCAGAAATGGAGGGGACTTATGGATTTGTGATGAAAAGGACTGCAAGAGAGTGGTTTGCCACAAGTGTTTGATAGTTCCAGAGAAGTCTTTGAAGGATGTCACTGAAAATCATGTAACTTTCAAATGTGTTACCTGCCACTGGAAGGAAACTGAAAAATCTGCACCTCAGCCTTACTTTGTAAGTCCCATGTGATCCACTTCTTCATTCTATTCTCAAGATACATCATCAAGGGTTTCTACTCCCAAGGCAAACCTGTCCTCTCTGAACCTCCTGTCATCACAGGTGGTTTTCAGCATGCCATTAATTCTCAGGTGGCTCCCCATTCCACTGCACTCATCCACCTCCACCTGGAGAATTTAGAGGTTGGCCATACCCAAGTCAACATGATACATTCCCTCCTCCAACCATATTTTCCAAAAGGAAGGTACCAGTTCTCCCAATTGCCATTCAACCTCACCACCCAAGAATCCTTGGCTGTTTATCAATCAGCAGCATTTGACCTGGCTACCTCCCTCTCCTCATACCAGAGTGTCATCCTGTTCCTCACCACCCATAGTGATGAGGAAAGAGGGCATCTTTTTGCTGGATTTGTTGATGGGGTAACTGTAGCATCTAAGGTGTCTGAGGTGAGTCCCAAATTCTTCCATCCAACTTTTTACTGATCATCTTCATGTTCTCCAAGTCCTTTTCACCCCCTTCACCCAGATTATCAGGGTTGCACACATTTTCTTCAATGTCTGTGGCTCTGTGGTAACTGTGGAGGATAGCTTCAATGGGTTGAAGAAAGCTGCCCAACTGTAAGTGCTTCCTCTCCTACTGCTTTCATGGCCCTGACATTTTCCAGGTTCAAGCCAAAGTCCATGGTGCTTTTTGATGCACAACATCTCCACCTGGTTACAACAATCCCCTACTTGCTCAGTCTGGTTGACAGCACTATCATTCAAGGGTTTGATGTCTCCAGTGGTATAAAATTTGCTCTCAATGATTGTGCAATGCTTGGTAGACATTCCAACATCATTGTCATGATGTGGAGGTCTCAAGGTGAAAATATGGAGGTAGGAAAGCTGGTGGTGGAAAAGCTGGTCTGGACAGATAAGTTTATCAGGCCATGGGGGAACTACTTGCCAGTCCAATGTCCTCAGTGTGGAAGCATCCAGAAGTGGGTATGTGGTGCTGAAGGGAAAACCAACTCCTATGAGTGCAAGTACACTCACTGTGGGAAAGGGAAGGGGCCTAAAAACACCTCCATCCCACCAAAACAATATACCTTCTCCATTCCTGAAGATGCCATTCAGTTGCCACATGGGAAGAAAGGAACATCCTCTTGGTTGCAATTTACCCATTAATATATCTATGCCATGTGATGTATACTGTAAATATAACAATGCCAAGGGCCTAGAATACCCCTCATCCGTAGCAGCGCAAGCGCCAGTCCCCGACTCCTCTGAATTTTAAATCATACCTAATTCAGATAAGCTTGCACGCATCCATTGTAACATTGTCGGACCAATAAAACATTGTATTCGGTGGAGTGGGGGTGAACAAGAATATCAAGAAACATACGAGCAGTGGCGACATAAATGATGATACAAAGTTATGTTGTGAAAGCCTTTATACCCCCTTTTCGCAAGAAAAAACATGGGTGATACTATTTGAAACATTGCAGATCTTTTCTCGGCAGACATCACATATCATCAACTTGCATGTTCACAGCATCCGCAACCTCGCTTAGGGTTACAGCTTTCTTCGAGGGAGATTGATTGGAAGGAGAGTCAGCAGCTTTTCTCTTTCCTTTGCGATCAGGGGTGTGTGGGAGAGAACGGCGAACGAGATCGTTCTTGACATATTCCGCATAGGGCATCAGTTTCATCCCTTGGAGCACGAGTTGATATGTACGTGAACCATTGGGGTCTTTGACGCTGGGCTTGAAAGTCCATCTATTCAGTCGTCAAAGTAAGTATACGAAAAAATGAAAAAGGGCATGGTATCACATACAACCTCAAAATTACATCAACTTCGACAAGCTGTCCATCCTGCAGTTTTGTGTCATATTCCGCAGCATGGATAAACATGCCATTAGTATCAAAGACATCAGGGGATTGGACCGTAGCATCCTTCAAGTCATGGGCATTCTTCAGACTTGCATAACGTGACTCAGGGTCAGGCAGGTCGTCGATGCGCCAGATTCGTGTACCTGGAGTAGTAGGCATTTGCACAAACCATGACAACAAATACTATGTCCTTACCGGGCCCAGGAGATTTTTTGGGTTGACGAGGCGGCTGGGATGTTGCTATGGTACGTGCCTTTGCTTTGCCTACATATCGAAAATGAGCATCTTTTGTTAAAATTATGCCAGTGTTCCATACTGGGGCTCATCAATGAGTTTGATTCTATGCAGACGGGGTTATACTGTTGTTGAAAACTATACCAACAGTGTTTACTTACGCCCAATGTTGGCACGGGTCATGACAGGCGTTTCAGCACTGTGCGGATTGGGAAGACCTTTAAACAGAGGTTCGGTGTGCACGACGATAGAAAAGCGATTGTCGTAGGCGTGAGTTTTAAGGAATGGAGTAACAGAAGGTCGGTTTTCGGTAGGTATTTCTGACAATCGTAGGGCCATGTATAATCAGCATCTATCTGTTAAGTACTGTGTATGTACTTACTGGCATTGCGCGCCAGTTCAACTTCTGAACACATCGCAAGCAGAGTGTCAATAGCGATGCGCGAACTCCGGATTGCTTCATCGGGGTATGTGGAATCATTTTCACTCAAAGGGCGAAGTTCAAGTTGGGCTTTTGCCTTTTGCAAGGCAGATATATCAAGCTGTAGTCGTCCAGTTGATTAGTACACATGCGTGGCCTGATCTAGCAAGACATGCTTACGCCACCCGTCTGCAGGTTAAAATATGGCCCCAACTTCGTGTAATGACTGGTGGTATCCAGCTTGGCAATGAACTTCAAATGCCACAAATCGCCATCATTAGTGACCCAGTATTCGGCACCATTCTGCATAATGTTACGCAAGGGGCGAGGATTGTTCTCTACTGCAAGTTCATTTAAGATGGACGTTCAAGTGGCGCAGTTGTTGGCAACACTATAAAGGAGCGCGACATCCATCGGTGAAGTTGGTGCATGAGAAGACGACGGTCCAGGCGAAGGTGAAGCTGTATGTGAAGGAGACAAATTGTCGCCATCAGAAGGCATGGGGGACAGTGGCGGAGTTGTAGGCTGCGTATCGACATGGCTCGCAGCAGGAGTAGTGACGGGGGCATCAGCACCCACCGTTGTATGGCCACGAGAACGTGTAAGAGTCATGGTAGTAGAATCAATAGTTCAGGAGGGTGGATGATACGAAATGAAGAGATGGTGATTGCAAACAAGTGACTCACAGTAGTAACGTGCTTAAATAGCATGTCTGTCCATACCACAATTTATCAATCCATAATCTCATGCAAGCCATACACATAAGCGTTGGCCACATATCCTGGAAGCTCACGGAGATCCATGAAGTCGTCATTAAGATCAAGCCATGGAGCTCCCGAATTCTCGCGCCCGTCGTAACACCATATTTCATTGTCAGAAAATAAATGTGCACAATAATGGAAACTTCCGAAGTAAATTATTCCTCTTAGACGATATATTGCCTTCCCGTCACGAACTGGCACGTTAATACTTGGAAGCGGTTTCACCAAACGTGAGGAATCAGTAGCACATTCAAAAAATAAGACAGGCGGTGCAGACACAATAAAGAAATCTAAGAGCAACGAACCCACACAAGAAGGCAAAACATGAGGCATAAGAAGTGCGTGATGGTAATGATACTCACGATGTTCACGGAGCCATGCATCTATCCACGTTTGTATTGAAACGTATGTGGCCACTGGCATGTCCTCATCTTTTCCAGAGCAGGCTGACACGATAACACTGGGTAAGGATTCATTGATTAGTGCACCACTTTCCAATATGCAACCTGCTGACGAACATGATAAACGAGTGGATATAGAGCGTGTCGAAGGTGGAAACACGTGATGCAGAACAGCAGTTGCAGAAGCACCGACAGTCCCATAGCGTTGAAAGTTCTGGGGATCATGTGCAGAAAGCACATCTCGGAATTCATCCCTAAATCTGTCAAAAAGTTCAGGTGAGAAGAGAGATGATGTATCGGAGATGAGATGACGAAAACAGTTACCAAGTAATGTTATAGTTTCACTATTGCTATATATCCATGCATCGTGAATATTTGTTGCTTCTCGAAATGCCTGGAAAAGGACCATGAATACTGTATCATAGCTGCACGACCAATTAATTGATGACCATCGGCATCCCAAACTGAGCGGTGAAGAAGGATGTTGTGATACACACCACAACGGCATTTGTTGTGCATCACATTCAGTGTTGATGGGTTTCGACTGCTGCTTGTAGGTCAACTTGTTGTCTTTGGACGGCAATCTGTCAAAGACGCCCGCGGAATTGTCATCTTTGCCCCGCTTTCGTTTTCTTGAACTTCTTTGGGAACTGTCTGCCACACGTTCAGATTCATCATTGGCTGCCACATTGAAGACTGCGACTACCTTTGCTTTGATGGGTTTTTCTGCCTCGGGTTCTGGTACATCTACCATGTTGCCTATTCGAAGACCATGCCGAATATAGGTGTTGTGTTCAATTGCTGCAAGGCGGTGGGTTTCAGCAAGCAAATCAGAGGGGATCGGTTTGTTGAGATCGTGAATTTTCACCTGTCGTAACAAACAAAGTCCATCGCGTGTACGAGCTCATGATGCTGCCACGTAAGCTGCAAACCCGCCATCTGCAAGGTTAACGAGTACTTTGAGAAGGGTTTTTCCTTGAGCGGAATGTCCTGTAACGGCAAAGGCTGGTTGAATGGGAAGCTGATGACGGGTTATGCGAAACTTGCCCTTCGTGCCACTGCTACAATCAATAATGGTTGTGAAGTTCCATGACACAGGTATTATAGGAAAACATTTGTTAGGCAAGTGTGTCAATTGTACTCTTGAATCCGGAAACTCTACGATCACACAAGTTGCATATGTGAACCCAAGTTGACAGGTCATGGTAAATATCCTCCTGATGATACCCTGTGATCCGTTTGTGATGCCAAGTTCTGTGGATATATTCCGCATTTGAAGTATCACAGGCATTCCTTCATAGAGGGAAATTTTTCCAGGAAGAGGCTGCCCAATCTTTATGGCAGAGGTGTCAAGATCAAGTAGTCTCTGACGCTCTGTCAAGTCAAACTGGTGCGTGTCACACACATCCAATGCGGAACAGCTGATCAGCTTATTTCGATTCACTTTTCCAGCAACCGCACAATTCATGTAAGCCTTTCTTTCATTGAGTGCCTCATGTATGTTATTAGTTGGGACGATTGCAGCTGCATGATAGTTATCATCTGTGCGCATATCAACCCCTTCTTCAAATTCAGCACATTTAATGACTCGAGAATTGAACAGGTCGACGTCCTCATGAGTGCATTGACGGGTGCGGAGTCGTTTTACTGCAGCACCATATTCAGGATCTTGCTTCATACGTTGCTGTTCTTCTAGAGTGACAACGGTGTTGACTGTCTTCCATGCTAAGCGACCCAACCGCTTTTTTATCTCTTCTTCTGTTTGTCTTGCATATGGTAATATTGGAGCATACAGAGGTGATCCACCCACAGGGGGATATTGATAAAAGTCTCCTGCAAATATAATTGCAATTCCTCTGAACCAGTCATGTGGCTTCTCCTTTGCAAAGTGTAATGCATGGTCAATGTCTGCTAAGAGCTGGAGCGAGACCAATGATGCCTCATCAATAAGAATATATTCAACATTTTTCCATTCATCCCGAAGTTGTGAGCGGTTCTGTATGGTAACAAGGACACTATAATCTTCACAACTTTCACCCAGTCTACGGTTACCTTTTCCTTTGCTATTACAGTTTAATTTAATTCCCAAGCCCTTGTGAATTGTCATGCCGTCTATTAGAGATGCGGCTGAACCTGTTGGTGCCAGAAAACGTATCATATGCCCACACCTGTAGTGAGTCATCACAGAACGAACAGCGCCAACGACATGAGTTTTACCTGTTCCACCTGGCCCAGTCATTAACATAGTCAATTGTTCATGCTTAGATGTCGTGTTGAGCCTAACATGATTATCTATGAAATGACTACAGATGATACGGAATGCAACCCATTGCTTCTCATTTAATGAATATATCTTTCCAATATCCTCTACAACATTCATGGGAGTACGGATATCCTCCGTTGATGTCTTATTTTCAGTGCTTGATTCAGTCTCTGCACATGTCTTTACTGAATACATGTTGCTCACAGCGACACTGGCAATGCTGTGCACGGTATCTGGTACATCAGCCAAAGACATGTTCTGATGTTCAGGGTTCAATGCATTCCTTCGAGATTCAGCAATTGCCTTTTCCTTTGTTTTGATTTCTGCCTTCCAATGCTTAAGGAGCTTATTTGTGTATACTAATGTACTTATATCTCCTGATTGGACAGTAGACACAATTGGATTAACTGATGGAGATTGTATTGCCTCAGATTGCAACCAGCCGGATTGTTGAAGAATGCTTATCACCTGTGAAACATGAAAGTCCATTTCTGCCTTTGATCCAGCTTGAGAGAGTGCAACTTCATCAACGTCATCAGTCTCGAAACTACTGACATTTGAAACATGCTGCCTAGCAGTGTGCTGAGCTTGCTTTCGAAGACGTTCTGCATCGCGCTCATCCTCACACTCATGAATAGCCTCCCAATTAACCATTAACTGTATGCTTCGAGGGGAAAATTGATATTTGTCATATGTATGTTGTAATGTATCATGCTCAATAAGGAGGGGGTTATTGATGCTGAATGGTTTGAAATGAGCAAGAGCAAACAATGCCCATGTAGATGGATTTGTAGACCGAGGGATTGACATGCCAACCACTCGAGGAACTAATTCTTGCACACCCTCACCACATTCCTCATTCCAATGCTCAATCAGCTCATGTGTGACACTAAGAGGATGTGCTGGCTTTAGTCCATGTCTCACACGTACACCAAGACGTGTATCTGGTGTATTTTTTAAATTCTTACTTCGGCTTTTGTGTTCTAAGCGAACACATCGACAAAAGTCAAAAAAATGCATATTGGCAAGAGTATCTGCTCGATATAAGTAGTTGGTGACTTGATTTGATTCAATAAGATTGCCATCTTTATCAGTTTCTATACGAATGCGTGACTGTTCGACATCATCATCCCCAATTTCTAAATCAGAGTTTACAGAAGATTCAATTCCCAAGGGACATGTCTCCGTTTGCAGGGCATTTTTCAAATATGAAATTAAATGTGACGATAACATGGGAACAGTATTGTGAGAGGAAATGCTGTCATCGTAACCTTGAATATACCTAGCAGCTTGCTGTGCATGAATTTGTCGTTGGCGGTTGAATTGTGAAAGACACTTGTGCAGCAACAGCTTGGCAGTATCTACAGCAGAACCACACTTTTCAGATGGCATTCGAGCGACAGCTTGTGACAATAGTGTGAGCATCTCATATGTTTTAAGCCCCATTTTTGTTATATAGTCAGAGATGTAAAACATGGCAGCCTTTGCACTCTTGCCTGACAGAATGCACTTGAGGTCATGATTATGGCGACAAAAAACAAGAATATAAGGATTAAAGTAGTTTATAGTACCATCTCGACACATTAAGACTACGGACATTGTTTCAGGGTCAAAGTAAGATGCCTCCACAACCTCATGTGGGAACAGGAAGCAGCATCGATTGTCGTTACCATACTTATGACAGACTGGCCTGCAATGATGCCGCTGTAACACTTCACCGCACTTCTTAACTTCTGTGGCAAATACAGAGTCCCAATCATTCATCATCTTTATCACATGGTCAGGACTCAAACACTGCACAACTTTTGGTACATCGGGTGGACGTTCAATACGAGGTTCAAATTTTGGATCTAAGGTGACATCTATATCAGGTAGATGGTGATGTATAATATCATCGAAGAAAGCAAAAAATTTGTTTTGATACTGCTCATCACGTAGTTTTGCATGGAGTTCAGATGGATTCATGCCACCTTTCAGCCACAAGAGAAAATGTCCATGTAAGCATCCTCGTTCAGTGTACTCTGTTGTACCATAAAAAGCACGCAAATGTCCAAACAAACCTCCTTCAGGCATTGATCGATGCTTACTGTAATCCCAACCCAATAAATATTCAAAACACGTTCGTACAGAAAATTCAAAGAACTCTACAGCAGCCACAGGGTCCTGTGCCAAACAGATTGCATGTTGTCGTGCACCCACAACCTGAGGATAGCGCTGTGACAAATCGACAGTGGTATCACTGAACATTACCTGAAAGATAGGACTATGAGCGGGTGAAGGATTGAATGTTGAAGAAGAGGTGTGGCAATCCAAAGTAACTGAAATAACTACGGATCTCATTCCGAACATAAATTTTAGAGGCCTCAGATCCTGGAATTCGTGCTGAAATAGTTTTCACGTGTTTGAGTAGACTGAATGCATTCTTCTCTTCAGGAGTAAACTCGGATTGCTTACATTCCTGTTCTAGACGCAATGCGAGATTTTCAAGAACCTGTGGAGAAACTTGAGTGAGTTGACGAGCAATATTAAGGAAATGGGATTGCTTGCATGTGAAGTAAGTTTTTAAATGAGCCTGTCGACGCTGTATAATGTTCAGTGCAACAAACATGAAAGAGTGGTGATACCGGAAAGAGCGATCCGCAAGCTGAAGACAATACTTTGCTTGTTGTTGGAACGAGATTGTGGTTGGGCGAGATGGATACTCAAACCCTCCAACACCGCAAGGAAACAAAGTTGGATACATACCAGGTAATAAGTCAGCGTTGTTGTATTCATTGACAGGTTGGGACCCACGATGAATGACAAGATCTGGTAACAGGGAATTGTTGGACGTAGGTAGTTCACCAGGCTTGTCAGACTTCAAGAATAGATTTCATAATGCAGATGCAGTGAAAGTGCGCCCGCTAACCTTATCACACTCTGGATCTGAGACACCCATTTTTTCAACCATTACTATTGGCTCTCCAGGATCCATATGGCAGCCATCCGTTATCTGTGTATCATATAGCAAAGCAGCTGGATGATTTTCGAAGCCAGCGGTCTCCTCTTCAAATGCAACTGTAGGACTTGTATCAGAATCATGTATTACACGTTCAACCAAGCCAGGAATTGCACCGTCTTCAGGGTAGAGAGACATGACATCAGGGTCAAGCGGTATATGAACATAAAGACGATTATGAGCACGCAGCCAAAGTAAAAATGACCAAACTTTAGCCTTATGTACTCGAAACACAGGACCCAGATTTGTTGGATCAATTTTCTTTGCACCCACGAACACAATGCTCAGAAATCCATTAATGTCACTTGGTGTTCGTGGAAGAACCCTAGCAGTAGAGACGACATTCATGTCGTGAGCACATGTGTTTCCATGGAATATTCTTGGCTGCGAGGGGTCAGTCGACTGAAACAAACGAGTCACATGTGCAGTCGTACAATAGATTGCACAGATTTTTTCTTCTACCCATGTTAAGTCAGAGAACTCTTCTGGAAGCTCTCCACGATAAAGATCATTAGCAAGTGCAAATCGAGGCATACTTTTCCTGTGAAGAGATGCTCGACAACAATGACAAATGTTAATAATGGCAGACATTTCCGTATCCTCAACCACACCTCTCCTGTCGAGCATAAGGCCATGAAGATGAGGAGAAATAAATGAGAAAACAGTGGAAAATGATTGATCAATGCGGCCATTCACAGATTCACTCTGCAAGCGAAGTTTATTGAGGATCAGCCCAGTTTCATTGGGAAAAATCACCGTTGCTTCTGCATCTTCTTGATACCGTGCACAGATAGCACATATACTAGGTTCCGACCATTGCGAACCTGCATGGTAGTTGTCAAGGCATCGCATAACAACATCTTTAGACACTATGCACGGCCAATCACGTTGCAACTGAGAGTCATGCTGATGCCTATTCTTTATCATTTGCTGTTTTTCCTCACGTCGTTTCCTTCTCTTATGTTCAACAGCACATAGTGTGTCAGTTGTCAATGCTCGCATTAAGTCCATTCCATATTCGAACTGAAGAATTCTCATCACAACCATTTCTAAATGCAGATTGTCAGTGTCACTGTAAGGTAGACATGCGAAGAAGATATCACAGAGTGGGTCAGGACCAATGGATAACAGAAAACGTGCACGGTTGATAATGTGCTGTACAAGTGCTGTACAGTTTTTTTAGATGAGATCGATGACTAAGTCGAGGTTGACATTTTGAAGGAAGCCGTTGCATGCAAGTGGTAACACCCTCCAGTGATATTGTTTTGAGACGTCGGACGAGGTCATGGAGAGGTAAACTGACCCAACCTAAGTGTATGTGCATATGAAAATCTTGTATGTCAGATGTCACGGCATCTGGTGGCATTCTCAGAGTGGTACCCACTTCTGCACCAAACAACTTTTCAAAATGCATTGAAAGAAGAGCATGAAGGTGTTGTGTACAACCACTAGGTAAAATGACATCTTTTAACAAGTCAAGTAGAGAGGGCAGTGTATACTTCATTATCTCAGTGCGCTTGTGGAAGAGACAGTGAAGTATTGCATCAGCATAACCACTTTTGTTGCATGATTTCAAGGAGACAGAACCAATACAAGCAATTGATTGAACAAGAACATTGTTGGGCATATGAGCAAGTTTTTCCTTAAATTTATCATCAGAGTAAAACAGCCAACGTGGATGCTCATTTACTCTGACATGCAGGAGTTGTTGCAAAGGAATGCTATTTAATAGTTGAGCTTTCAATCGAGTTACAAGAGCACAGTGTGTATAAGACATGTTCTCAAAATATGGGATGCCACAGGTCACATTAACACCAGTGTGAGATAAGTAGACGGCGACACCATCATACAAAACAAGCCCATTGAATTCAAGGTCACAAAATGAACATGAGCGTGTATGATGAAACAATGCATTTGATAGCCAGTTACAAAAATTGGATGCAGTGTCAAAACATGACAGATGATAATGCGGATAATAAAGAGGGTCATAGTATATGGGGTATTCATCAACATGATGAGGAATGTCGATAGGAGGACATGCCTCGTCATCAAGCACTCGAGCTTTGCGACATGGACTCTTTACAACAAACCTGAAGTAAAAAAGGATATAAAGAAATTGATGCATGACAGTAAACAGAACTTACATAGCGCAAGGATGGAGTTGAGTACAGGATGTGAGATTAGAGTGCGCAAAAATTTTAAGGGCAACCAAACGACAGCTAGATGGTATCTATCATCACATGACACAGATCTTAATTAAGAAAAATTAGATCACATGATGACCGTGGGATGTGCCTGCAAGGTTTTTGACAGGTGCCTGGACGTTTGCTCCTGACAGAACCCTCCTTTCCCACTTCGTGGGAGTCGGGGAATTACATCACAAATGTTGACACTAATGTACAGCAACCCTTGACCATGTCATACCCAATACTTTATCATAAATTCAGCCAACCCACTAAAAGGTGGGCCATGCCCCAGCCAGAAGGGCCTATAACACTGATGGTTCAAGGTTAACTCACTTCATGTATGATGGTCATCCCCAAGTCATACTAGCCTATCCTAGAGTTTCAAGGGGGGTGTAACAGAAAAACTGGTCTAGACTGACAAGAATATCAGGCCCTGGGTAACCACTTGCCAGTCCAATGATGGAATGGGTAAGGTGTTGGCATCTTGACAAACCTCTCTGTGTTGGAACAAGCTCTAGCTTTGGTCAGGCTGTGTTATAAGGGAGGTCTATGTCCCAGTTACATCAACTGATTGGCTTTCAAGAGGGTGGGTCATTCCTCAGCTAGGTTGACCAATCCCCCATGCACAAGGGTGTGGCAACCCCCTGCCATGTTAACCTATGTCATCCAACCCCTATGGGAATTAACTTATCCCACTTTCATGGAAGTGACCAGACTTTCAGAGTGACCTAGTTACCCACAGCAATCCATTGGCCTCATGACAAATCTCTCTGTGCTGGAATGAGCTCTAGCTTTAGGAGGATAGGCCATCCCCCAGCCATGTTGGCCTATCCCACTTGCAGGGGGTGGGTCATCTCCCAGCTAGGTCAGGGTCATCCCCCAGCTGGGTAGGCCAACCCCACTTCCAGGAGCATGCATCATCCCATAGCAGGTTGGACAACCCCACTTTCAGGTGTGTGGGCCATCCCCCAGCCAGATCAGTCTATGCCACTGTCAGGGTGGTGGGTCATCCCCCAGCTGGGTAGGCTGACCCCACTTCCAGGAGCATGGGTCATCCCCCAGCTGGGTAGGCCTATCCCACTTTCAGGGTGGTGGGTCATCCCCTAGTGAGGTCAGCCTATCCCCATTCCAGGCATCTGGTCTAACTGGCCAAACCTATCTCATGGCTGGTCAGCTGACATTGGCTAGTCCCACCTTTAGGCCAAAATGTACATGTCGGGTGTCCCAGTTTCAGGCCTAGTTGACTGAATTATGTGTGTCTGCACCCTTGATAATTTTAGTGAAGGGGTTGAACAAGACTTGAAGACACTGGACATGGTCAGAGAAGTGATGAATAGAATAGCTGGGCACTCACTTCAAAGACCTTACATGATATAGGCTTTCCATCAATCTCCCCAGAAAAGAGATCACCTCTTTCCTCATCACTATGGGTGGTGAGGAAAAGGACCACCCTTGAAAATGCTGAAAGGGAATGGGCCAGGTCCATTGCTGCCTTCTCATAATCATGCAGGGACCCCAGGGTAGCTAAGTTGAAGGGTAGCTGTGAGAAATTGTAGTCCCCTTGGGGAAAGTATGGCTGCAGGTACAAGTTCATTATGTTCACCTGGGGATGGCCAACCTCTAGATTGTCCAGGTGAAGATGGACAAGTGCTGTGGAGAAAGAGGCCACATGGGAAGAGGTGGCATGCTGGAAGGTACCCAAGCCAAGGGGAGGGTGGTCAAGGATTGGTAATCCTTCAGAGTAGAATCCCTTGATGATATGTTGTGAACATAAGTTGAAGTGGGGGGATGGTGGACTCACAAAGTAAGGTTGGGGTTTAGCTTGGTTGTCCCTCCAGTGGCAGGTCACACATTTGAAAGTGACATTATCTTGGGTTAGTTTGTCTTTTTCTTGTTCAGGAACTACTAGACATTTATCACAAACTACCCTTCTGCAGAACTTTTCATTGCAGATCCACAGCTCCCTTCTATCTCTGCACATAACACAAAACTATGGGAGGTGTTACTAGGTGTATGAAATATGATGAGGAACTTACAGAGTTGGTGTTGGCTTTCTGCTTGGGGGTTGGCCTCTGTGATGCAGTAGATGCCTTACCCTTTTTCTTCAGGAAGGACTGCAGGCTGACTCTGGGGGCCTTGTCCCCAGTCACTTTCTTGGCTGTTTGCTTGGTCCTTGCCATGCTGTGGGGTGACACAACATGCAGAAGGGTGTTAGTATGCATCAACAATGGTTGGGGGGAGCCAGCTTACCTCAAATGCTGTTACACAACACAGGGTGTGACACAACACACAGAAAGGTGTTAGTATGTCTTAAACACAATGTGGGGGGGGAGCCTTATGTTGGAGGCTGATACACACAATGATGGGGTGCAACACAACACACAGATGGATGGGTGTTAGCAGTGTGGTGGGGGTACATGACATGCAGAAGGGTGTTAGTATGTATCAATGATGGTTGAGGGGGGATGGCCTACCTCAAATGCTGTTACACAACACAGCATGTGACCTGACACATGGAAAGGTGTTAGTATGTCTTAGACATGATGTGGAGGGGTAGCCTGGAGCCCAATACACACAGCGATAGGGTGCAATGTGACACACACATGGAAGGATGTTAGTATGGTGTGGTGGGGGTACACAACATGCAGAAGGGTGTTAGTATGTATCAATGATGGTTGAGGGGGACTGCCTACCTCAAATGCTGTTACACAACAGAGTGTGACACAGCACACAGAAAAGTGTTAGTATGTCTTAAACATGATGCAGGGGTGGGAGGCAGCCTTATGATGGAGGCTGATACACAAAGCGATGGGGTGCAACATGACACATGCAGAAGGGTGTTAGTAGGGTGTGGTGGGGGTACATGACATGTGGAAAGGTGTTAGTATGTATCAAAAATGGTTGGGGGGGGATGGCTTACCTCTATTGCTGTTGCACAACACAGGGTTTGACACAACACACAGAAAGGTGTTAGTATGTCTTAGAACATGGTTAGGGGACCCAGTGGTGGCTCACCTTGAAAGCTGATTGGGAGGATAGTTTACCTCAAAGCCTAATACATGCTGGGCAGGGGGAAGGTGCACCTTGAAACCTGATACATATGCATGGTGGTGACATGAAGAGTGTGTTAGTGACTGAAATGCAGTTCAACAGGGTGGTATGGCTTACCTCACAAGATTTTTTTCAGAGACTGTCATGAGGGAAGAAAAAAATGTGAAATAATGTGAGGCAAGAGATGCATGGGAGGTTGCCATGGTTGAACACACACATGACTTCAAGAATGAACTGATTTTGTTTTTGCAGTCACGTGTGCCTCAAACATAACCAAACTTGCCACATGGCTATGACAGATGAGCTGATTTGTTTCCTTTTGCCAATCACATGTGGGCCAAACATAACCAAACTCATGGTATATATCAGCTGGCAGCATTTCTCACACATTCTCTTTTTCGCTTTTCTTCCACCATCATTATCTTCCTTTGTTGCTGTCACTGTCATTGCCAAAATAACTATGCCCTGCCTCTCCCCATTCACCTTTGAGGTAAGCTGTCTCTGCCTAGCCATGATTACTTACCTACTCACCCCATTGCAGTGTCTAATATAGACCCATCTGCCAGTGGTGCTGGATACCTATCAACACCCTGCTGCAGGTCATGTCCCTGTGTCTGTGTATCATTGCACCCCCCACTGTTGTGTATACTACCTTTAAAGGTAAGTCACACCCCCCCAGTCATGTCTCATACATGCTAACACCTTTCTGCATGCCATGTCACACCCTGTGCTGTGCAACAGTGGTAGAGGTAAGCCATCCCCCCCTCAACCACTTTTGATACATACTAACACCCTTCCATGTGTCATGTACCCCCACCACACTGTCTGTGGTCAGCAGCACCCATGTCTGTGTTGTGTTGCACTACCATTGTGTGTACCATCCATGTGTGTCACATTGTACCCCATTGCTTTGTGTATCAGCCTCCAATGTAAGGCTGCCTCCCCCCCACATCATGTTTAAGACATACTAATGCTTTTCTATGTGCTGCGTCACACCCTGTGCTGTGCAACAGCAGTAGAGGTAAGCCATCCCCCCCTCAACCACTTTTGATACATACTAACACCCTTCCATGCATCATGTACCCCCACCACACCATCTGTGGTCAGCAGCACCCATGTCTGTGTTGTGTTGCACCACCATTGTGTGTACCATCCATGTGTGTCACATTGTACCCCATCACTTTATGTATCAGCCTCCAACATAAGGCTGCCTCCCCCCTGCATCATGTTTAAGACATACTAACACTTTTCTGTGTGCCATGTCACACTCTGTTGTGTAACAGTGTTCAAGGTAGGCAGTCCCCCCTCAACCATCATTGATACATACTAACACCCTTCTGCATGTTGTGTACCCCCACCACACCATACTAACATCCTTCCATGTGTGTGTCACATTGCACCCTATCACTGTGTGTATTGGGCTCCAGGCTACCCCTCTGCATTGTGTCTAAGACATACTAACACCTTTCCATGTGTTGGGTCACATGCTGTGTTGTGTAACAGCATTCGAGGTAAGCTGTTCCCCCCCTCACCCATCATTGATACATACTAACACCCTTCCACACATCATGTACCCCCACCACACTGTACTAAGACCCTTTGTGTGTGGTGTGTTGCACCCTATCACTGTGTGTATCAGCCTCCAATGTAAGGCTCCCCCCCACATGTTGTTTAAGACATACTAACACCTTCACATGTGCCATGTCACAGCTTGTGTTGTGTAACAGCGTTTGTATGCCATCCCCCCCTCCCTAAATGTCATTGATACATAGTAGCACCCTTCTGCATGTTATGTACCCCCACCACACTGTACTAACACCCCTCCATGTGTGTCATGTTGCACCTCATTGCTGTGTGTATCAGCCTCCAATGTAAGGCTGCCCCCCCACATTGTGTTTAAGACATACTAACACCTGTCTGTGTGTTGTGTCATGCCCTGTGTTGTGTAACAGTGTTTGAGGTAGGCTAGGTTTAACTAATCATTTATCCATAGATGCCATCTTGACATTGTGTAGACTGCAGCTGCACATGCCTTGATGGTGACCCTTCATCTACCCTGTACCTGGCCAGTACATTGTTGGTATGGGGGGTTAAAGGAGGTTGTTGCTTAGCAGAGGGAACCTGTAGGAGAGCTGTAGGTATCCTCAGTAGTCTGGCAAGCTACTATTATATTAGTATGTACCTGTAGGTAACTACAAGGTACCAATGAGATAGGAATAAACCTAAGTAATGAATATACTCACCCTCAGTAGTCTGGCAAGCTACTATTATATTAGTATGTACCTGTAGGTAACTACAAGGTACCAATGAGATAGGAATAAACCTAAGTAATGAATATACTCACCCTCAGTAGTCTGGCAAGCTACTGAGGGACTAGGAAAACTATCTAGTAACTATGTGCGATGCAAAGAGATTATGTAAGCAACATAAACACGTGCCAACAAAGGCCAGTTGCATAATACTCCAACAGGGGTAGTTGTTACCTTAGTCCATGCCTGCTAGTGCAGGCTGGCTTAATATATAGATGTTAGCATCTAGGGATAGTGTTTGTCTTGATGTTGTCTGTGCCTACTAGTGTGGACCAGCAAATGTTAATCTGTTGCACTCAGTCCATGCTTGCTTGTACAAGCTGGCTTATTATCTCTGGCTAGTGTGTCTGGACTTTGTCTGTGCCTACTGGTGTGGGCCAGCAAATATTAGTCTTGCACTCAGTCCATGCTTGCTAGTACAAGCTGGCTTATTATCTCTGGATAGTGTGTGTCTGGGCTTTGTCTGTGTCTACTAGTGTGGGCCAGCAAATATTAGTCTGTTGCACTCAGTCCATGCTTGCTAGTACAAGCTGGCTTATTATCTCTGGCTAGTGTGTGTCTGGACTTTGTCTGTGCCTGCTAGTGTGGGCCAGCAAATGTTGATCTGTTGGACTATGTCATTTGACACTTGGGGGTAGTATTCATTTTGACTTTTGTCTGTGCCTACTAGTGTGGGCCAGCAAATGTTAATATGTCAGACTTGGTCCATGCTTGCTTGTGCTATGTAAGTTATCTGTTTTCTTGGTCCCAGGTGCTAACTGTGTCCATCTTAGTACTCTCAGCCTTTTGGTAGTTGGGGTTATTTGGTTGTAATTGAAGTTGCTTTTTTCTTTGATGACTTGCCTCTGCTCTGGGGGAAGGGCCCCTCCTGGACAGTTGTCAAGGAGTTGGTTCCACTTGGAACTTTGTTTTTTGTTTTGGTATTTGTAACTTGTACTCAAATATGTCCTAGACTATAACCCTTGTATTTTGTCTTGAATGGAACTTAATTGCCTTGTTTTTACCTTCATTTTTTGAAATTTGTGGGGCCTAACCCTAACCCTAAGCAATATGTCCCATAAGGAATAAGTTAGTGTGATTATAAGTTTCCTGGCTGAAAAATTTATGCCTTCTCCACTACCTCATTGTCCCTGAGCCAACAAGTGCACAATGAATTCTTCCTCAACCTCTTCTGATGCCCTGGATGCCCTGGCTGCCTTGGTGGATGGGATCCTGACATCTGTACTTGGGGGATGCCAACTCCCTGCATCTGTCATACTACAAAAATCTGACCTTAGGAAGCCAAGGTAATTTGAATTGCTTACTCCTTTGGTATTGGCTGAATCCAGCTTGATATAATTTAATAGACTCAGGGTCATGTCCCAATTGACTAACCTCCAAAGGGATATGTCCAAAGAATACCTTCCTTCTGCATCTATCTCCTTGGCTGAAAACAAGTTGGCAGCCTTTGTCATTGCCCATGCAATCCTGAACCCCTGTGAGTCTGTCTATCTACAAACAGTTGAGGTGCAAAGTCTGAAGTCTAAAGGAAGATGTAACTGAATGGGATATTGATAAGTTTGCTGAACCCATGCCACATGCTGCAGACAAGACCAAGTACTTTCCACATCCCCAATGGGGGCACATCTCTGACCCTGCCACTGTTTTGGATGTCCATGGTAGAGTGATGGTTTGGTACCTCCCAGGCATTATTCCTCCTCAAAGAGTGGTGAAGCAGTCTCTTTCCCCATGTATATCTTATATTGATTCACTGGTAGGAACATCTGGCAGAACAGGAGTGAATGGCAAATATGTGCAAACAAAATGGGCAATGCCTAAAAGTGGGATGGCTGACATTCTTTCAACCACCTGCTTAAATAAGTAAGGGCTGATAAATTTTCATCTTCTGTCTTCCACCTGTGACAACAAAATCTCTGCCACTATACACTTGCACCCATTGACCTATCCAATGTCTGACTGGAAGGAAGTCTACTCTGAAATCTCTCCTCCTATGTGGGAAGGTACAAAGAAGCAAGGGGGAACTCCCAGCTCAGGAATGAGCTCCTTGCTGAGGTGAAGTCGGAGATCCTTAAACATGAACCTGAGGATTCTGTGGGATTGCCCCCACATTTGAGAGTGGTGAGACATCCTTTTCATCAAGTCAGACACATCTGAGGTTTGTCTAGGCCATCTGGAGGGTGTTCTTGTCCCACCTGGATCCCAAGGATCAGGATGATGAAATAGCCATCATCCAGCACATCCTGGCTGTCACTGGGAAGAGCTGGGCAGAAAGTTGTGAGGGTGAGGATGCCAGGGAGGAGAAGGCTTGCCCCACCAAGGCTGGGGACTACAAAAAGGCCTTTACAGCATTTCCCCATGTATATCTTATATTGATTCACTGGTAGGAACATCTCAATAAGATTGACCTCCCTTTGAAAGGCAGCCTTGTGAAGCACTCCAAGAGGAAGAATGAGTACAGCAAGAGGTTTGGCCATAGGCATCTGCCAGGGCTTGATGGCAATGAGATGGAATTGGCTGATGCCATGTTTGGTCATGGCAGGCTTATGAACTCTCCTGCAACTTTCCAGCAGGGTCATGTAGTACTTTTTCTCCTCATGGTCTGGTGTGGATTGCAAGGCTAATGCTCTCACAGAGGTTGCAGGACAAGGTCTATGAAAGTTCGAATCTCAAAATCCCTGCTGTACAAGAATGGCTTCATGACATTTCCTATGCAGAGAAGTTCTGGAACTGCATTGCAGGACTTGTACTGCCAGATCTGGCTAGGACTGGCAAGGATGCCATTGCAGCCAAGGAAAACTGGGTGGTCACCCAACCCCTGTCTGGCACTCCATGGCCTTCCATCTATGTCAGCATAGATGTCATAGTCAACCAGGAGACTCCTCCCCACCTAGACAAAGTTTCTGCACCCTCTCTGCTGGATTTGCTAGTGAGCCTGGGAACTCATGATGCCCAATTTCATATTTCAGATCTCTGCTCCATTTTTGGTTATCGACCAGGCACCATGATTTACCTTGCTGGTAAACTTCTTCACCACTCTGTCCCCAAATGGGAAAAAGGTGAAAGGATAGCACTTGCTCACTACATGAAGGATGCTGTCCATAACAAATTTGGAGTGGCCAGGCCAGCTTTCACCCAACAGAAGGATCTTCTAGGTAAATTTCTACAATCTTAGTGTAGGTACCTAGCTGAGCCCTTAGCTGATGTCAGTCAGAGTTTCCAAGTAAAAATTATGCATCTTCAGCATTCCCCATATTTTGAATCACTCCCTTTGAGCATGCAATGAAGAAAGACCAAAGTCCTGGGCAAAAGCTCCAGCAGAGGCTATTTGTATACTTTCCAGCCCACAAAGACCAGGAGAGGAAAGCTCATATACAAGGAAGTTGATGCTAGGCACCTGTACCAACCATCTGGGAGTCAACCTTCCACTCCAAGAACCCCAAGGACTACAACATCATCCCAGAATCTCAACTTCTCTGACTTCCCCAACTCAGACTGGAATGATGTAGAAGATGTCCCTCCAACTAGAAGGTTCACAAAGGTAGGTACCCTGAACTGATAAGGGAAATCATTCAAACATGTTTGCAGAGTCAAAATGACTTTATCAAAGAGTGGTTGCCTTGGAGAGCAGAGTACCTCAATGTCATTCTGGAAGGGGAGCAACTGGCTAAGGGGGGGATTTGTATGTGCTGTCAAAGTTCACAGAAACCTGCCCTTTCACAAGGTCCAAAGGTGGAATGGTACCCACTACCAGGATACCTCCTTGATGGAACTTGGCTTCTTGTGGCATGTGGGCCATGGGGGGGTTCCATGTCCCCAAGCCCAGGAGAATCCCAATCCAGAGGAGTGTGGCTATGTATCTGGTGAAGAACCTCCAAACTACAGGTCGGTTGCCTGTACTTCCTGAGCCCTTATGGTAACCTTTCTTCCAGGAGGTCTTCTCAATCCCAAATGACCATAGTGCACACTGAGGGTATTTTTACTCATAAGATCTCCTGGTGCAGCTGCCCTGGATCAGATCCCATTGACTGGCACCTTTCTTTACTCAGAGAACAACTCTTTCCAGCTAGCATGTCTAAGCCTAAGACTGCCTTCACCTTTGATGTGCTCAATCACTTTCTTATTGATGCTTTGGAGTGCAAGACTTCAGCTATGAGCTTCTATCAGAAGCTGAAGAGGTTCACCAATAATGCATTTCCTGACAGGGTACCAGTTGAGTGCCATTTGCCATCAATATGGTATTTGGTGACTTGAGTTAATTCTTTTTTCTTGGGTTGTTAGGTAGGTACAGGGAGCTGATGAGGGTTTCTTGGCTGTGGAGGGATCTGAAACATAGGAAATGGTTTGGGTTTGGTCATGATACAGAACTGGATCCAGGAGAAGGGGGGCTTGCCCTCTTCTGTCCTGGTTGCCCCCAACCAGGAATTAATTTACCTCCTGATTAGAAAGCTCGGTATGACAGGTAGGAGGCTGTAATCCATTTAATTTCCATTTCTAACCTCATTCAGTGATACTGTGACAAGGCAATATGTCATTGATGGCAACTTCACAGCACAACATATGAAAATGAACAAGCCTGAGATGGATGTATCTTTGTCAGATGGAAAAGGCTACATGGTTTCAGAGATTCCCTATCACAGTCATCTTCAACAGTCTTTAGATAACAGGGAGGTGGGGGGGGGGGATCCTAAGGTCTTGAGATTTCCAGTGCTGACCATACCAATAGAGGTCCACTTGCAGCAATCACAGGGCAATCAATGCTGCCAATATCAACAAGTCCAACCTTCGATCCACTGGAATTGGTGCCACAGCATGTGCTCAGCATGGTTGCTTTGTTCCCCATTCAGTGGTGGACTTTCAAAAAGGGGAAAGGTGAGCAAACATGTCATGTGAAGATGATGCCTTTGGCACTCATGTTTGGCCAGGTATATGAACACAGACTACTCCATTTGCAATGCCCTTAGTTATCATTCTGAAAACATCACAACAGCCCTGGTCATTTATGATGTAGGGTGCCAGTGGAGTGTTAACTTTGGGAGTCAGGTAAAATCTAGTTCTTCTCTACTTCTTCCCCCAGGACTGGAGATCATTCCTGCTGTGGGGAAGTTCCATTTGGCTGCACACAAGCTCTCCTGCTTTCCAAGGTACAGCCTCAACTTTGTCAAGGGTGCAGGCCACTTGGATGGAGAAATTTTGGAGACATTGTGGGCTCCATTCAATAAGATCACCCCAACTGCCAGGTCTATGACTCAGGCCCACAGACAAGAGGTGTATGATGACCATATGAGAGATTCTAACTGGAAGAAACTTGTGGGAATAGGTGAGTTTTTTTTTTCTTTCTTGGAGGTTGGTGAATGTACACCCCAAATCACAGTCCCCCCCTTGCTGAAAAAATACAAGACTTCCAGCAAATGTCTGGAGGACATGAATCAGGCCTATGAGCAGTTGAATGCTGTTCTAGATCCTAACAAAGTAGCTCAGTGGGAGTTGGATGCTCTTAAGGCAGAGGCAGACTGTGGTGAAGCCCTGGACATTTATTTGTTGAGAGGGGACAAAGGTCAGTCTTATATAAATGGAATGATGGATCTGTCTGATGGTTTGTAGCCCCAACCTTTCATGAAGCACAGCTAAAACTTGGAAAAAATCCAGTGTCCTCCTCAGGAAACCTTGGTTCTGTGGCTTGGCTTGCAGAAGGAATTAGCATTGAGGACTCACAGTGAGGCCATTGTTGACCTGAAGGTGATTTGCCTGTTGACCAGACCTGCAGGGACCAGCTAAGATATGAGCTTCATCAGCTTCCCAGACTCATGTCTACTAGGCAGGAAGTCAAAACCTCTGAGAAGAGGCAGAGAATTTCTTCTAGGATTGAAAAGTTCCATAGCACTGGTCAAGTATTTTTAAAATGCTTAGAGACAGATGGTGCTTTCATTCCCCAGGATGATCCAGCATTCTGTGGGCAAGAAGACCAGGAGAAGGAGGATGGTGAGTTCTGGGAAGATGATGATGGGGTCTTGGAGGCTCCAGATGAGGAAGTCCAGGAGCTGGCCTCTGAGCTCATGAGTATATGGATGCCCTCATCCATTGGAGCAGCCAAGCTTATGGAGCTTGGCCTTCATGACCTTCTGAAAGAGGAGATGGAACTCAGGATTGGACAAGCTAATGATTGTCTTGACCAACTCTGAACTGACCTAGGCAGCAAGGCCATGCTGTACAGGCAGAATTTCAGGACTGCAAATTCCACTAGGGAGGGTACAAGAACCAAGAGGGAAATCCAGAGAGTAGTGGTCAGGATAAACAAGCATGTCAGAAGTTATCAGAGGGCCAGGAAAGCCATTCTCAGATTGGACCTCAATGATAACATAGGAGAAAAGTACCAGGAAATCCAACCAGAGGATCTTGCAGTTAGTAAGGAGGTGACAGAGGAAAACAGGTTTGGCCAGGGGGTTAGTAAAATGGCTTGGTTTTGGATGGTGGATGGGGAACAGAATCAGCCAAATGTGGTCAATGGGGGCTTGATGGAAGAATGTGAGTGAATATCAATTATTTCCTCCATATATCTTGCCAATAAGATGTCAACAGTTTATCATATCAATTGGCTCAAAGCAAGGGCAAGAAGGGACAGATGGAGAGAAGAAGTGTCATTGGTGAGGCATGAAATGCTCCAGACAACCTTGTGGTTCCAGTATGAAAAGGAGATATGGGAGACTTGGGCTCTGCAATCCACAGAGCCAGGGAAAGAAGCTTATGCTTCAAAGCAGGTAGAGCTGTGGAGTGACTTCACCAAGAAGGCAGGGCTGATGTTCCAAGGTAAACAAATGGAATGGATTTAGAACACAGCTGTATAAATTTGGTGTGGAACTGCTCATAGTGTCCCACTTAGTATCCAAATGGAACTGAAAACCAAATATGTCAAAATGATAATACCAAAATAGTAGTTTTCCTAAAGGAGGATAGCTGCAATTTTTCAACATCCTTCCTAAACTGGGAAGGGCTCTTGTCTGAGCTGAAGTTGAAGATCCTCCAGCATCCACCCTCTGCATCTGTGGTATTGCCCAAGAATTTGAGAGTGGTATGACATTTTTTTTTGCATAAGTTCAACATATCTTAAGTCTATCTAGGCCATCAGAAGGGAATTTTTGCCAGAATTAGACCCTAAAGACCAAGATGATGAGGAGAACATCATCAAGCATATCTTGGAGGTCACAGACAAGAGGAAGGAAGAGACTGATGAGGGTGAGGATGCCAGGGAAGAGAAGGCAAGGCCTACCAAGGCTGGGGATTACAAGAAACCCTTTATGGCCTTTACTTCAGGGCAGAGGCTCTTCAAGGGTGAGATGGATAGTTATGATAGGGAGAGGAGAGACACCAAGGACCCCAAGACCATAGGCCAGAGGACCAAAATTATGCAACAGTGGTGGGAGTCTCTCACTGATTCCAAAAAAGCTGAAGCTGGGAGGGCTGCTGAAAAATGGAATAAGTTGGGTGCACCTAAGGAGACGCATGATTTGTAGGTGTTCCTTGTGTTTCAAGGCATTTACTGACTTGTAGTAACACAGTTATCAGAGAAAAAACTTCCCTGGTATGGCTAGGGAGTTCATTGACATGGTGCATAGAACCATGGGGTCCCACATAGTGATGTTTGCAGCTCATGAAGCACAAGATAGTCAGATCAAGATGGCAGTGTAAGTTCTGTCAAACCTACCAGTGCCCATGCTAATAAAGACACCTAGTTTTGAGACTCCACCTCAAGATGGGAAGAAGGCTTTCTCAGAGGTATCTGAGCCAAGCAAGGATTGGGTGCTGAAGGGGGAACAGACTTTAACTGATTATCTTTTGACTGACCCTGGTGAGCTTATAATATCTGTGTCAAACTTTGTAGCTAGATAAATCATTTTCCAGTGGAAGAAGAGTTGAATGAGGAGAAGAAGGATGCAGAGATAACCCTGGATGATGATGGGAATCCTGAAATACCACCTTGGACTGGGCAGAAGCTGAAGGTTCAGCAGAATTTGGCTAGAGCAGTCTTCCAGGCAGCCTATGGTGTGTTCTTCACTGATATGTCTGTGTCCAGCAGTTGATTGGATGTGAATACATAGCAAAGTTTACACAGAAGCCAAAGGCCAAGGTTCCATGGGGCTTGCTTATCAAGTCCCCTTTGGAGTATCTGGATTCAGAGTCCATTCCAGATGGATTTGTGATGAAGGATCCTTCAAAGTGGACCAAGGCTGATATGAGGTTGCTTTGGAATCATTGGCATTCCCTGGAGGATAAGGATAAGGTGATTGTCACCTTTATCAAATACAGAAAGGATGATGTGCCTCTGGGAAGGTTCTTTGATGGGAAAGCCAAGTCCAAAAAGAGAGTTTGGGTAAACATTGATGATGACAGTGAAGCTGAGGCAGGGGCAGAAGACTCTGAGGCAGAAACCAGTGGGGGGTGTAAGACCCTGAAGGTAACTCTTGAGGGGGTCCAAGATAAGCTTGTCCCCAAGGCTTCCTCCTCCTGAATTACCCCTCATGAGTCAAGTCCTGCTTGGCATGCCAGCAAGGACAGGGTGGAATTTTTAAAGTCACTTTCAATAATGCCCAGATACCAGAAGCTTGTTGAGCTGGTGGTTGCCTTACCAGAAACAGTAAGTAACTGACTTTCTATGATACCTTGACTAATAAATATATTGTCAGGAAACCCATGTCAGCACTGAACCAGCCTTGCCTCAATGGGCATTGTGGACTTGGGGTGCTAAGTATCTACCTGAAGATATTCACCTGGATGGGGATTCCTTCTTGAAAGCACTGGCTCAACTAGAAGGGGAAAAGTTTGGTTCCTGCCTTCAGGGAGGCCCAGTTGTACTTGGATTGGGTCTGTTGTTGAGGGAGTGCAGCCAGGCCCAGGAGGTGGAAGAGGATGATCCAGAAGTTTCCCATCTGGAGTTTATGCTGAACTCTAACCTTGGCATTCAGAGGGGGGAGGATGTTTTGTGTGCAGTGGGGTCAGTAATTGTGAGATTGGAGCAAGGTTCTGTAGGCATGAACCAAAAAGAGGTGGATAATCATTTGGAGGAGAGGACAGCTAGTGAGGGAGGGGATGAGGAGGAGGAAGCTCTGATCCAGGCACCTCTGAACAAAAGGAAGAGGAAAGAAAGTAAGAATACATGGGAGAATGCAGAAACCCTGGAGGATGGGGAGCAGAAGGTAAAGAGGGATTGGAAAAAGAGCAAGAGAGCTCTTGGATTGGGTTTGTAAATACATAGTCATTTTGGTGATTTGTAATCAAAGGTTGCCCCAAGGGAGTGTATTTCAATGTTCAATACAGTTAAGAAATTATCTACATTGAAAGAGGCACCCTTCATGATTATCTGCCAGCCATGTGGGGTGATCCCACATCCAGGGAGGTGGGGCATTCTCCAGCAAGGTCAGCCAACCCCACTTCCAGGACCATGGGGCATCCACAAGCCCTGTCAGTTGGCACCACTTCCAGGGGGGTAGGGCACCCCCCAGCCACATTGGCCAACCCTACTTCCAGGCAGATGGGGCACCCCCCAGCAATGTTGGCCAACCCCCACTTCCATACAGTTAGGAAATCATCCAAGCATGTGTTATCATTAAGAATGGGTGCCGTTTTCCGCTACACTTTATGAGTATTAGAATACACACATCGAGAGAAGTAAACGAAAAAAGTCGAATAAAGACAATAATCTACGAAGCCAAGCACAAGAAAAAAGAAGGTGGAGGGGTAAAAGAAGACGCGACGAACGACTAAAAAGAAGCATCCGCAGCCGATAGTGCATCTCCTACGTCTGCAGCAGCGTCGTCCAAATACTCATCCAGCACACCCATAAATTCCCGAACCAGAGCGTCCCTGTTCCACTCTTTCCGGTGCCGCCATACGCAGCCGAGACATATCGCCCGGAGCTGTTCGAGCATCTCTACTGAAAACTGGTCCGTCTTGGACGTCAGTTGGTACTGGAGAGTCGACACGAGCTCCTCGTCGACGTGGAAATCGGGAAGAGGGCGTAGGTGGACGTGAGGGTTCTCGTGGTGACGGGGACACGACCATCGGTTCTGCGCTTGGCTGTGAAGGGGCGGGATCGGCGGACGAGCGTACCGGTGTCCGCGGGGGAGAATGTGTTGTTGGCGTGGGTCGGCGATATGGGAGCTCGTTGTTCTGTTGCTGCTGCTGTGGTAGTGGGAGAGGACTCGGCGTAGGGGTGGGATTACGACTGAGGGAAGATGCACGCGTATCTCCGTTGAGTAGACGTGATATGGACATGGTCGGTATTTTCTCTGGCTGAGGCTGTATTGGGCTAGCAACCAGGAACGGATTCACACTGTCCTGACTCGACGAAGTGGACTGATGGTAATCGATGATCATCGCGTCCGGTCCAAGTCCATTCTGAACGACATGCTGACGTTGTGGATGATAATCGCGCGGTTGGTGTGGCGGTTCTGCCGAAACAAAAGTAGACGTCGCGTCTTCTTGAACCGGTTGTCCCCCATTCGCGAACCTGACGACAGGCGCGTGTCGCGGTTGAGAAGGTCCAATCATATCGATCGGATCATGGTCGCCATCCTCGCTCGACTACCGTCCGTGCCCGTTTCTGCTGCCTAGGAGTAGTACCCGACTCGACCCTGTCCTTGTCGTCTCCAGGACCCGCGTCAGGTGACCCACCCGACATCTCGCCAGCGGAACGTGCCCGCTTAACCGTCTCTCGAGTTGGAGTGGATCCGTGATCTGAATTTCGGGCTGTTGTCCGTTATGCCGTGCACTCCTACGCGTGCCCGGTGCGTACGTGTCGTTCCCATTGACATTCCCACTCTGCTTCACCACCATTCCCATTTTCCTTCTCCTTTTCCCTCTCCTTCTTTCTCTCCTCCCTCCTCTTCCGTTCACGTACAGCCATCCTCCGACACTCCACCGCAAACTGCGGATCAAACTCCAACACCGACATCTCCGCCGCCTGTCAACATCGCCTGCGCCTTATGCAACCTATCCCCATCTACATGCGCATACACTGTCGCGTTGTGGACCATCTTCCGGATGTCGTCTAGGAAATCTTGAGGCGTGAGGATACTTGTCTTTGTAGAGATCGAGGTGCATCCGTTCGAGATCCATGTCGTAGAGTAGGGGGCAGTTGGTGAACGGCGGGTTGTGGTTCAGGCTGTTGTGGTTGCGGTGGTAGCTGCTCTGAAGTGTCAGGTTCGTCTTGTGGTGGTTGCGGCTGTCCTTGTTGTGGTATCTGCGACGACTGCGCCTGGTTTTGACTCGAAGACGGCTGCGACGATGGTGGAAGTAGTTGCAACTGGGCCCTGCGCCTGACCTTGTGGCAGTACGGGATGAATTGGCGGTACCACCGGCAGAGACGATGGTCCCCCATGTATATGCGCATCATCGTGATAATGTTCGGCACTACCTGCATCCCCAACGATCCCATTCACTTCGTGAGGATGATGGTGCACTTCCTGCACCTTCTCATTCGTCACCTCGACGATCCCATCCATGTCCTGAATCACCACGTTCGAAGCCACGATCTCGACTTCCGTCACTCCACCAGCACCACCAGGATGATCAACTGCTGCAGTAGCGGTAGTCGCCGCCGGAAGAACAACAGTATCGAAATCATATTCTTCCTGTGTACAAACCCGTCAGCAACAACCCAACCACGTCGGAACAAGAAAAGCGAAAGGCCAGCTCTCACCCTAGCCCTCTTAGTAAACCTCTTAAACTTCCTCTTCAACTCCGTCAGGATCGGTCCCAACCGATACTTGAGCACCGTCATAACCTTCCGATCGTTCTCCACCTGTAATGCCAACTCTGCTGCACTCGGTTGTCTCGGTTCGGGTGGAGGGGCTAGCGGAAGGACCTCTAGCACGCGTTTGCGCCGTGCAATCCCGTCTGGGTACGCATTGGGCGGACGACGGATGTCAGCGATAAGTGGGGCAAAGAAGGCTTCGCGAGATGTAGATGTGGTCGGGTCAAGTGCGATACGGGAACCACGAGTAATGCCGAACCAAACCTTCACGTCTTGAGGTAACGAGGATAAAGGCCCGTCCGCGACGGCGAGAAGTAGTACCGGATCGGTAGGCGAGAGGGACTCGAGCATCGCGCGTACGGTCGAACGTGTCGTTTCGGATATGGCGGTGCACCAACTCGAGAGGGCAGGTATATATATAACAGAAGGTGGATGTCGTTTGGCTTCGACGAATAACTGGACGATAGCTGCCTCGGGTGTCTACAGCATGTTGATGGAATTGTTTCACTCGTCGAAATAAAAAAATCATACCCTTGTTGGATCACCCATCAACGTTCCCAAATCCAACGTCTGGATATGACACCCTTCCAAATGATATAACGCTGCTGCACCGATATGGGCTTGACCCATCCCCGCTGGACCGTGTATGATCACCCGCGGTCGATAAACGCGCATGGTTTCCATGGCTTTTTTTTAAAAAAGAAAAAAAAAACATCAGTTCACCACGAGCGACAGAAAGAAAAGGGAACAATACAGAAAGCAAAGCACTCACATTGCATCAGCATTTCCTCTCTCCAACGCGTCCTCTTCCCCGTTCCGATCCTCCCACTCGGCCTCCTCCAACTGCCGACCGCTTCTTCTTCGACACCGGTAGACTCTATCGATCGCGGATTTGACTCGCTCGAGGGCATCTCCAAGGAGGGGGGCGAGGTGGGCGGAGAGGGGAGATGCCGATGTAGAAGTGGAGCGTGCAGAGGAGGGAACGAGTTCTGTTGATGGCGAGTGGATAAGTCAGGTATTGGGAGACGGAGGGAACTTACTCGGGATTGCAATCATAAAGTCCCGTAACTGACACGCCGATAGTTCTCGGTTTGAGTAACAACCGATCGTTCGATTGATATATCTGCGGGTACCGCTCTTGTATCGCGTTCAGGGCAGCTTCCGTGCAGAGTGCCTGTCATCACGGCATCACGGGGGTGAGTTCCCACTACACATACGACCCACTCACCCTCAGATCAGCTCCACCATATCCCTTCGTCATTCTCGCCAGGCCCTTGACATTCTCGGCCCCCTTCTCCCCCTCCCAATTTTCCCACTTCCGGGTCATAATTCCCAAGATCCTTTCTCGTGCTTCTACAGTTGGCAGAGGGAAATAAAACTCTCTGTCAAATCTCCCAGGTCTTCTGAGTGCTGGATCGACCTGCGTCCGGTCGATTGGTTGCGCCGATCACGATCACCTGTCCCCGTCCATCCATTCCATCCATCAATGCGAGAAGGGTGGATACGATCGATGCGTGGATCTGATCTGTTTGGAAGATCGGACGGGTGCAAGGCCGTCGATCTCATCAAAGAAGATGATGCTTGGCTGACAGGTGCGCGCTTCTTCGAAGAGGAGACGCAGTTGGCGTTCGGCTTCGCCAACCCATTTGGAGAGACAGTCAGCACCTTTGCGCATGAAGAAAGCTGGGAATGCGTGTTAGTACGTGTATGCGCTAGTTACGACGAGAGCCTACATATGCCTTTGCCATTCGACCTAGTGCTCGCAGCGAGAGCCCGTGCCAATAACGTCTTACCAGTACCGGGAGGTCCATGGAATAGTACGCCGCGTGGTGGAGTGAGCCCAAAGCGCTGGAACACCTCGGGGTAGAGGAGAGGGAGGAGTGTCATTTCCTTGAGCGCGTGTATGTCTATGACATTGTCAATGCAAGATGTATAGTAGTGGTGAGAGGACGTACGATCGTCAAGGCCGCCTACTTCGTCGAACGTCACGTTCTGGTTGACGCCCAGCGGGTCCGCGTCGGCCAGAGCTACACACAGTCTAGATCGAGTGAAACGCGAAGTGAAAGTAAATCACACACCTGATTCGCCTATTTTACCCAAGTTAGACGGTGTTCCCGCGGTTGCAGCTGCAAAGTCGCTGGGTAGCAATCCGCCAGCGGACATGGCGCCAGCACCCAACAGTGCACCGTCACCGAAGTTCTTTCTTGGTGTTCTAAGTGGAACGTCCGAGTCCTAAACATAGGTTAATGTGAGAGGATAGAGGATGGCATTCAGACACACCGAGTCATCAGCGGGTAAGGGGATGCCCATCCACCTGCTCAGTTCGGCCCCTGAAGCAGCTCCACCCGGGTCCTCGCTTCTTTCCACCCCTTCCGCCTATATTACGATTCCTCGGTGGAGGTGGCTTGAGCTCTTCAAGAGGGGGTGGTACGGCGTAGTTTATCTTGGTACGTCGACGGAGTGCATAAGGTCTACCGTCTTGTTCCGCTTCCAGCTCTCCTTCGGCGTCAGGGTCCGGTTCGCCCTCTGCGTCTTGGTCCATTCCAACGTCTGAGGACGTCCGTGGTGCGTTGGCCAAAGAACCCTTCTGCGTCCGAGGACGAGCCATCAGATCCTGGGTCCACATAGCCGTCGTCGAGTTCGGCTGCTGAACGACGTGTGTTTCGAGTAGAACGTTTGTGTTGTTCCCGGACTGTCGCAGCGGCAGAATGAATATATCGCTGAGGTTGTCTGGATATGCGGCCGCTTAGCGTTTTGGGTGGAGGCGGTGGAGGTGGCTTTCGTCTCTGGCGGAGTGAATAACCCTTGGACTCTTCCTCGTCTGACACGATGAAATCAGAGAATTCGGTCTTGCGTTTCGATGATTGCGAGCGTGTAGCGCGTCGAGGTTGCTGGTCGTCCTCGTCCTCGTCGTCATCGACCTGGTGGCTGCGACGAGTACTGTGGACGAGATGGTTGTCGTTGCTGAAGAGGTCGGTTGGGTCCTGCCTGTCCTCCTCCGACTGAGACTCATAGTACTGAGCACGCTTGATGCGACGACCACGACTTGTCTGAGTGAACGTCACTGGCTCGTCTTCTTCTTCCTCCTCATCTTGTCCATGATGATCTGGTTGTTCGATGGGTTCGCTGCTGTCGTGGTACTCTGAGCCACTGGTTGGTGACAGCATGGTACGGGGGTGGTGAGGATGGGATGGCATTGGGGGCAGTTTGATGGTCAGACCCCGACTCGTCGAATGCATTCACACTCGTTTCGTCGCTGTCGTCGTCGTCGCTGAAAGGCGTCCTTTGTTTGTCACCCCTGTTTGGTCGTGTTTGGCTGTGGCTGTCCTCCCCTCTTCCTCCCCTTCCTCGTCCCCTCCTCCTCTCCAGGGGACCGTCCCTCCCAGTCGATCCACGACCATCCACAAATGCGAATGGAAGAGGTGTGGTGCTGCAGCGATACAACTGACGTCGTTCCATGGTGATAAGAAGGATCAACCAGACAAAAAAAGAGACGCTGGTGTGAGAATGGCTGTCGTGGGGCCGTCGTGGTACAGATTCAAGCGTTGCAATGCGCTTTACTGAGTGCCAATTCTTGACTGTATTATTATTTTTTTCACTCGACTGAATTGCATCTGCGGAGGGTCGACCCGCCATCCACCTCGATGAGGACATGTCACACGTGACTGTCACATCTCCTCCCCCTAGCAGAATATATTTGGAAGGTGCAGTTCAGCAGCCCGTTATAAGACGACAGTACTCGCTTGGGGAGGCGTCGACGTCCCCAGAGGATACCACCAGGATAGACGAGAGGACTCGCAATAAATACCCTTAGAACTGGCCAGAAAAAATACCCCCAAAGTGATGGCCTCGTCGTCGGACCCCCTTTCCATCCACAGGCTTCAGACTCTCCCAACCGACAAACCAACACCCCCCGACGCACGCCCAACTCTCAACTACGCCACCCCCTCCTGGACACGCGTTCATCCGACCCCACCTCCTCGCCAGCCCCTCTACACGTCAACGTCCCCACCACCGCTTCACCACGCAGACCACGCAGTAACGCGATCGACTCGCCGCGTTCAGCTCAGTCCCACCTTCCCCGCTCGAGACCCACCTCTCCCATCCGCGGAATTTTCCAGTCGGTACTGCACCGCCAGGAACGCGAACGCGAACGACCATTCGTACCCGTCGACCCCTTCCGCAGGCGATTGCGCAGGTTCTCGATATACAATAGCCCAGATATCGAACACGCAATTATCGATCCAGTCGCATGCGAAGAATCCCTCTTTTTCTGCTTCCCCGGTCCGGATCCGAAAGCCCACATCCGTAAACACGCCCAGCGAGTGAGGGACTTTCTCACATACACGGTCCCGAGACAGCTATATCTACACCTGATGCTGAGACTTCCCTCCTTGTATTTCTCAAGGATCGCCAGGCTGTTCGAAGATGCCGACGTTAGTCAACCAGATATCGACAGGCTACTCCGCTCATGTGATGCTAGCAACCGTGCAAGAGATCGACGTGAACGAATGAGTCCCATTCCACAGACCGCCCACGCTCATAATCACGATCTCGGTCTACCGTTTTCCGACGACTGGACCGCCGAAAACGTAGGGCCTGCACTCGTCCGATTCAAGACCTCATGGGAATCATTCATCGACTCGCTCCTCCGAGAATGGAAGACCCTAAACCTCGTCTCTGCACTACTCCTCTCGTAGGTACCCGCTATATGCACCCCATTTCTTCATAATCCTTCTTTCCAGAGCCATCCTATCCATGTTTCAAAACACGGAAATGGCCTACGACCCTCTCACACGCACGACGGCACTCCTCTCCCTCACCTGCGCACTCATGTCCCTCTCGTACGGATGCGTATACATCGTCCGATTCGCGACCATGAAAACCATGTACAAGGCAGGCAAGATGGGCACAGGAAACTCAGAGAACTACAACGTTTATATTATGGAACGTGTGGGTCATGCTGGCGTTGCCCTGCGTGTGGTTGGCTTGGTACGCGTCCATACTCTCTTTCCTCGCTTTCCCTTATCTCCCACACTACGTAGGTCCATGATCTTTTTTATCGCTTCTATTCTTTCCTTCGTATGGCGCTCCGGATCCACCACCGATCCATCCACCCCTTCCCCACTCGACCCCACTGCAGCCATCGGCCCTAGAGTGCTCGTTTCCGCCTTTTTCTTGTTAGGCCTTATTTACTTTGCCGCCATCGTAAAGACGTTGCAGGGGTACGGGAGGGTGTCCGGGGCAACAAGAGAAGCAGAGACGGCGGGGGAAACGAGGGACGCCATAAGGGAAGAGACGGAAATGGAAAGAAGGGGCGAGAGAGGCAGAGGACGCGAACGACGGCGAGGCAGAGTGAACGACCGAGCCAAAGACTGGAAACGTACCCGCGAAGATGACGGACCCGAAAGCGAACCAGAACCGGCTTCTCGTACGTACGACCACGACCGTGACGATCGTGCTTCGTCTTCGTTGGACGCCGTCGGAGGTCTTGGTTTGCGTGGATTAGATGGAGTAGCAAGTCCGCGCGCGTCGGACGAGCGAGAGCGTGTACGGGATATAGCACGCGATATCCTCTATGAAGAAAGCTTGGAAGGCGAGGGAAAACACCATCGCGATGGCTCTGCGAGCGTGTAATCGTAGAGAAGGACATACCATACATTATCAGCCCGTTTATTCAGGACTCGTGAGCACTTTTATTATACTATCAGAGCACAGCACGGTATTGTATCATACGTACAGTGGATGTCTGTTAAGATACCTTGTATGTATTGTTTTTCTGATTTGGAGCCATTCTCTCTGGAAGAGGGCTCAAGAATGAACTTTGGGACTGGGTCCTAAATCAGGGGTCTGCACCTCAAATTGTAGAGCAGAGGCTGGTGAAATGTTGGTATCAATTGAAATGAAAAATATCTTTGATGATAAGTAATGGGAAGTAATCCAGAATGGCAGGGTGACTATGTTATCCTGAGAGTGTCTATTACCTATTACCAGTAACCAACCTGAGCATAAAAACTTGTTGTGACATGGTCCCCCTGTCTTATGTGTTTGCACTGGTAATATCTTACATAATACTTTGTTTATGGTTGATACTTTTTTCCTTTTTGTATTAAGTGTTCTTACTATGTCCTTCTATGGAATATAGAAGCCTTCCTCAACAGATATCCTTTCAACAGGTTATGAGCCCCATCAAGCTCTAACTCCTCTATATAGCAATAAACCATAACCTGCCAACTCTAAGAAAAGTTCTATTTCAAATATGTCGAAAACAACTCAGTCTACATCTGTGGGACCAGCTGGTCCCTCCACTATCACTGCTTCTAGTCTCTCATCTGTGAACCAAGTTGTTGCACCCTTGAGTCACCTATATGACATTCCATCCCTGTCAGATGATGGATTAGTGTTGCCATGACTCAGCTTGACTTGGCATGACCCAGTTTCCCACAACTAAGCAAGGAACTCGACTTTCAGCAACCTGACTTCTCATAAATCCCAACTTGATTAAGTCTGGTTAGTTGATGCAACTGGCTAAAGTCACAGGTGAGCCCAAACTGACTTTGAGTTGACCATTGTCAGCTTGAAGTCGACTCCATCTGTAAAAAAGGAAAAGTGTTGTAGAGCATAGCCAAATTACATAGTCTTTATTATACACTAGTGGCACTCAAGGTGGCTTTAGAAGCACTCTGGAACTCCAATGCGAGGGCTCTGCCACTACAAATTTTCAACTCCAACAAGCCAGATTCTATGGCACTCCAGCTTGACTTGCAAGTGATGCTACTGACTTAACTTGGAAAATTACATTTGATAGTGTATCAAACTAGCTGTATTATATACATGGCCATGTAGGCTGCTCCCTGCGAGCTACAAGATGTTCCGAAAATCTGTCTGTAAAGACCTCCTTAAGCAACTCGATGACACAAGCCTTCAAGTAGCAATAGCAAGGCTCGAAAATGCATGACATGGAGCTGACAGTAGCAGAAGCTCACTGTCATCATCATCCTCCCTTGATTCAGACTGTAGCCTGAGTCCCATCTTCATCACTCCACCATCTCTGATCACTCCAATCTTGACAGATTTCGAGTCTGAGGGATCTGATGACATGGATTCCACAGCTGAGCAGGATATACAGTATGCTCGACTCCTTAATGCTATTGGGGCCCTCAGGGATGAAGTGGAGCGTGCATGCATTCTTCAAAGGCCTGAAGTGCCAATGATGCAAGCACCACAGTTATGCCTCCTTGATCATTTCACAGATTACCAACCTCACCTGTTTCACAAGAATCTTCATGTGTGGCCAGTGGTTTTTGACTGCATCCTGGATCAGAAATGTAAGTAACCATCCAATATTCCAAAGTAACTCCAAAAACTGTCAGTTACCGGTTGCAATGCAGTTGGCAATTTTCCTCTTCCATGCTGGGCATTATGGAAATGCAGTATCACCAGAGGATGTGGCCCAGTGGGCAGGAGTCAGCGTGGGCTCAGTGGTCAACTGTACCAATTGCACAATGGTGGCAATACTGGATGAACATGATCAGTTTGTTGAGATTCCTGCTGAGAACTTGGAGGACATGGAAAGAGCATGGGCATTCACTGAATCATGCACCTGTCCAGCCTGGAGGAATGGTGTCTTTGTGGCTGATGGCTCAAGCATCCCACTTTTTGAAAAACTGCATATGTTTGGCGAAACGTTCTATGATAGAAAATCAAGGTACTCGCTGAACTGTCAGGTACATACTCAAGGGTGCATGACTAGTGAGGGGAACTTACATGTCAAACAGCTCGTTATTCTGCCACACAATCTCCTTGTTGTCAATTATGGACTTGGACATCCTGGAAGTGTCCATGATGCATGGGCATTCCAAGGGACTTGCATCACATCAAATCCAGCACTCTTTATTCCACATGGTCACTGGACTTGGGCAGACAGTGCATACCCATCAGAAACATGGTGTGTAGTCCCCTTCAAAAAGCCCAAGGGGGGATGACTATCACAGGATCAAAACGTATACAACAAATACCTTTCCAAAGTACATACCTTGCCTTGCTGCAGTATACAGGCTGATGGGGTTGAAAGATTCATGTGTGTGTTGAACATGCATTTGCTGCCTTGAAGGGGCAATTCCAAAGCCTTCATGAGGTACACCTGAAGATACAGATGGAAAAAGACATGAAAATTACCATATACTGGGTACTTTGTTGCATCATCCTGCATAACATGATCATCTGCTTTGAAGAGGAAATGGGAAGCAGGGTGGAGGCTTCTACTGAGTGGGCGATCAACGAGGGAAGTGGCTTTGACGATGGTGATCTGGTCATTGCTGCAGAGGCTGTGGGAAGTGTGGGTCAGCAATTCCGTGCAAAGCTGTTGGATCAGTTGTTTGGATATCTTGAACAGGAACAAACACATTGAAAATGTAGTTGCTACAGGAGGAACCATTAGTGGGATCATCAATCGAGTACATTTCACCCTAACAGTATAAAAGACACATGATGAAGTACATACATTGGAGTTTCCAACTGAGTGAAGACACCATGTCTCAAACTCAACTGTATGATGTCACAATACAAGAAAAACAAAGCAGACAAGATGAGTTGGCAGGGAAAAAATGAGACAAGATGATGCATGCAGTCCAATGAGAGATATGATGGCCTTCAGATACAAAAGAGATGCTGACAGCAGTACTAAGCAGGAGGGGGGGTCGAGTTTTCAGTCTTCTGGAGTGCAGCAAGCTGGATTTTAAGGTGGAGTGTCTCTGCCTCACTATTGAAGGCACTTTCCTCAGCCTTCTTCAGCTCGATGGCAAGCCTCTTCACCTCCAACTCCTGTTTGTGGTTTTGCTCGAGTTCATCCCACTGCTTCTTCATCTCCACCTTCATCAGGTCAAACTCCTCGACTCTATTAAGATAGTCCATTTTTTCCAGGTAGTGTGTAGTCTTCCCAGAAGACGAATCTGCCAGCAGAGACTCAGCTTCATTACTCAAATCACTGACCTGCCCTTGAAGTTGAGACTTGCTATGTTGATTAACTGGCACCGAACTTGCCTTTGTTGAAGGTGTCTTCAATGAAGAGTCCAGTGAAGACTTCCTAAACTTTCGTGAAGAGCTGCCCGAGGAAGTTGTAGAGGCACTTGAAGCAGGGGGGCAAAGGTATGGCGATGACTGGCGAAAGGATGATCGGCTGTCCGAAAGGGGTGTATGGCTCTTTCAAAAGAGGGGAAATCTTAGTGTGCAGATGAGCATCACCTGGTGTCAATGGCAACTGTGGCTATCAGTAGTTTATCAGTAAAAGTGGTTCTCAGAAGAAAACGTCAACATACCTGGTCACCTTGTGTGGACATTAAATCCATGTCAATATCAGGGTGGAACTCATCAGCACCTAGATCGTCCTGCTCATGCACCCAGTGCTGCAGCATTTCATCATCAAAGTCAGCTTCACCATGTTCTTCATCCATGCCTGGAGATGCCATCTCCTCCTCAATTTCACCTTCCTCAGGTTCCCCTCCCTGATTGTCAACCATTCCCCCCCCTGGAACAATGCCCCCACTGCCAACAGATGTATCCGCCCTCAAACTTGAAATGTTCTTCATACTGGCTGTCTTGTTTTGAATAATTGCTAAAAAACCCTCTGCATGGTTTTTATTTGGCTCAGAGTTGATGGGCTCAGGATTGAATGATGGGTTTCCTTGCCAAATAGAGTGCAGATCATCGTACCAAGGAAAATTGCTGAGGACAGCCTCTGTGCATACATAAGCTCCCATGTTTTTATATATCCAACACATAACATATGGTGAAGATTGGCAAACTTCAGATGGCCAGGTATGATCCCTTCCCCAGATTGTTTGAACCATGCATGACTCTTTTGATAAGTTGCTTTCAGCCTAGATAACCATTAGTAAATTTGAGCTGAATGAAAAGATGAGCACCCACATATTGAGGCAGTTGCCTACACTAACTTGGAACTTGGTAGCACTTGCAGAATACATATCCTTGTAGACAGGATGATCCCCAAACACAACCTCAGCAATAATCAATTGAACCTCCTTCTTGTTGTGGCCCATCAGCCTCTCCACAGGCAATGGCAGTAAGTCACCCGAGTTCTTGTCACTGAAAAGAATTCTGCAGTTGGCAGGGTGGGTAAGAAGCCACTGAACAAGCTTCTCAGTATGAGGAATATCCCAGTTGATGTTCTTTGGCTGCTCTGTAGAAGAATCCCCAAGAGAGGTCACCTGCACATATAGTAGTCATACTTAGTCACAACATATGAGTAGCCTGCTGTAGGGAGAATATCCTCCCTACTAGGATATTTCTTTTATTTCACTGTTTTTACTTACTGATTTCTTTTCTTTTCTTTCTTTTGTTGGTTTTACTTCATGTTTGCACGTGTTGTGGCTTATGTAAGCCCGCACGACCACTTCGAGAGCACTGTACATACTTAGAAAAACAATAGACAATCCACCATAGATGAAAAGCCAGAAATATAGATGAAGCAGACATGGACTTTTGTTTCTCCATCTGCTGATGTTCTATAGATGTTTTCTTGAGTCTCCTCTGGATTTTGGGCATGTTTTCTAGTCTTTTCTGCTGCTCTTTGACTCCTCTACCAGGCATCTCTAGCCCCCTGGGTCGAACTGAGACCCCCTTCCAACTGGAGTCTACTCTAGACTCCTCCCACACTCCTTTATCAACAATCTTTACACCGTGTGCCACAATGCCAACACTTATGGAGAGCCTGTGGTGGGCCCATCAATTTAATTATTACATGACAAATAGGCAGGCCCATGTGCCAAAAGTGAGAATAACAAATGAGTGGGCCATACAAAGAGGTGCAGGAGGAATGCCACTGCACATGGGCAGGCCTGTGGCAGGTGGATAATACAACTTATGGATGGGCCTGGCAGTAAGGGGTGGAGTGAATATGTGTAACATATAGACAGGCCAGCCTGGTTGAAACAGCCAAGGTAATACCGTAACAAATGTACAGGCCCGTCCATGAAAGTAGATGGGACTGCACAACTCATGAACTGGCCTGGCCATGATATGGAGGTAAGACTGTGCAATTCATGGATGGGCCCATCCAACATATCAGGTAGGGAAGCACAACTCATGTGCTGGCCTGTCCATGTGATGTGATATGGGACTGCACACCACATGGATGGGCCAGCACATGGTGTGATGCAGGGCAGCATAACTCATGGACGGGCCCAGCCATGGTAGACCATGCAACTCATGGACAGGCCCATCCAACATATCAGGTAGGGAAGCACAACTAATGTGCTGGCCCATCCATGTGATGTGATATGGGACTGCACACCACATGGAGTGATGCAGGGCGGCATAACTCATGGCTGGGCCCAGCCATGGTAGACCACACAACTCATGGATGGGCCTGTCCAACATATCAGGTAGGGAAGCACAACTAATGTGCTGGCCTGTCCATGTGATGTGATATGGAACTGCACACCACATGGATGGGCCAGCACATGGTGTGATGCGGGGCAGCATAACTCATGGCCGGGCCCAGCCATGGTAGACCACACAACTCATGGACAGGCCTGTCCAACATATCAGGTAGGGAAGCACAACTAATGTGCTGGCCCATCCATGTGATGTGATATAGGACTGCACACCACATGGACAGGCCAGCACATGGTGTGATGGGGGTGGCATAACTCATGGACAGGCCCTGCCTTTGTAGGAGAAGGTACCACACAACTCATGAGCAGGCCCATCCAAGAAATCAGGTAGGAGGACATAGCTCATGGACAGGCCCAGAGATGATATGAAAGTAAGACCATGCAATTGATGGATGGGCCCATCCAACATATCAGGTAGGGAAGCACAACTAATGTGCTGCCCGTCCATGTGATCTGATATGGGACTCCACACCAGGTGGACAGGCCAGCACATGGTGTGATGCAGGGCAGCATAATGCATGGACCCGTCCAACATATCAGGGTAGGAGGAGGACATAGATCACGGATGGGACTGGTTATGATATGAAAGTAAGACTGTGCAACTGATGGATGGGCCCGTCCAAAATATCACAGTAGGAGGGCATAACCCATGAACAGGCCCAACAATGAGATGAAGGAAGACCACACAATTCATGGATGGGCCCGGCAAAGGTATTGGATAGGAGTGCATAACGTATAGATAGAGATTGTTTCATTGGATTGGATAGCCTGTCCATAAACAGTCTAGGTTACTGATCAGCTGATGCTATATGACAATCTGCTCCAAATGGCAGGTAATAAGGAAAGGGCTGTTATCACGGCAAATGTTGACAAGGATGGGTGGATAACTGTACTTGTTTTAGGCTAGATGGATCTTCGACAAGTATGCGATAGATGGGCCTGGCCATCTAACATAAGGGGTGAGCTACAACACAGATCCACACCAGTATAGTACATTTGACCATGGTTCATCTGCACAGCTACAGCACTACATATGCCTTGGTTGAGGAAATAAACATACATTTCAATATAAACAAAACATATACCAATCAGCAAGCCTGTAAAGTACTCAAGAAACATTAACTTAGCGCCTCGGATGTAGTGATGCCAGCAATCCATGGGAATATAAGTTATGGCATGTTGGCCCATCCATGTCGTGCACAACACTTTTGTTTACTTGTTTCCATCAACACATCTCACCAATCAACAACTTACACCCCCCTTGGTGTGCAATAAACTACTATGTTTGTCAAGACCTCCCAATAACTGACTGATGCCATCACCTGCATCCTTGAAATCTACAACAGGTTGGTTATTGGCACGGATTCACTGGAGTCGGTGGAGAAGTGTCAACTTTGGAGAGAAGCAATAATAGAGATGAGGAGAGAATTGGTGTGTAGTAACTGAATCACACAACTGGAGACCACTAATTAACATTCTACCAATACAGGAATCCATCAGGTCTATTGCAAATAGAACTGACAATGTCCCCCATCTGCTTATTGGCATGAACAAGTTCATTCATTTGAAGGATGGCATTGGATCCAAATGTGTACCCTTTCCAGACTGGTACAACTGCCTCTTCCCCTCCCTTGATTCTATCTCCGACCATCTGTGGCTACTCACTGTTGAATGATGGTATGATGCTACTCGTGCAGGTTTCATGGTGCAGCGAGAAACATCCATGTCGAAGCCAGTACTCATGGCAAGGAGAGCAACGATGCCAGAAACTATGACCCCAACAACAAGTAATGTGGGGACAAGCTATGCCATGTCCATTGAGAAAGGTAAGCAAAAAGTCGTGTCAGGGGAACTGGGAGCCACAGAAAAGGAGGTTGTGAGTTGGCAAGATGTGAATGAGGATGGGGAGAGTGAGGTTGGAGAGAAGGACGTTGAGATGGCCGAGGACCTCTCAGAGCCAGTATGGGGAAGGTCAAAAAAACAAGCCAGGTCCCATTCCGAATTGTGGCCACAGTCAAGATGGAGGTCTCAATCATGGGCAATGCAATGGGGTATGAAGAGTGTGGAAGGTCATGGTGAAGGTATGCCCACTCCTTCAAATCCTCCACCATTGCCGAAGCCAAAGTATGGACAGGCTCAACTGGCCGCTCAAACTACCCCACCCCCCGATCCTGAGGCCTGTGGGACGTGCATCAACTGCAAGGTTGTATGCACATGGACTGTCAGTAACATTCCATGCAATCCATGCAGAAAGCAGAAAATAGGCTGCATGAAGGGTAATGCCCACCGTCCATCAACAGCTCGTACTCCAAACCCCCCACAAGATGCCAAGCTACCCCCATGCAGCACAACCCTTCTCATCTGCACAAACCACCAACTCGAATCACTGACAATGAAATGCCAGAACCACCTCCCAGGAAAAAGACATGGGTCTCTCAAGGTGGCCAGGCCTCTCTGAGTGGAGCAGTAGCTTTGTCATCATCAGCCCCACTACCGTGAGTTAGTAAGTACTCAAGAATATATATCACTTCATTTTCTGACCACCTGAAATTCAGATCTCATCATTCATCCACTGGCACAGGCAACATCAAGATATGCAGTGCCTCCCATAATTCGACCTGATGCACCAACATATACCCCACTCCCTGCACCACCCATTCCACCCAGCAGCACCTATTCCCCCCCTGCCATGCCAACCCCACCACGACTCTCACCAGTTGACATGTCAAATATCTCACTCCATCGACAATTGGACAACATCATCTCCCGGCAGGACCAACTTCTCAGCCGAATTGACAATGTTGAGAGATGAGTAGCATGGTAAGAAGGCCGCACATTGGCCATTCTTCAGGATTGCATGCAAGTCTTGGAGCATGAATTGGCCGATTGCTGGTTGGACGTCACAACACTTACCCATGAGATGGAGATGTTGAGGGTGAGTGTGCACAGTGCTCAACCATCACAGACCACAGGGATAGCCTTTGCCAATGAAGATCTCCTCGATCTTTTCAGACCGTCCAACAATAACACTCCTATGGATGAGGCTGAAGAGTCAATTGCCATGGAACTTCATGGACTGGTATTGACAGCAACCCTGAGCACCCACGACATCAGCACAAATCAGCCAATTCAAGAGGGTAGCATGATGGGTGCTCCAGTAGAGGAGGAAAGTGCTTCGGTGGTGGTGGAGACTCAAAGTGGTGTCATGTCTGCACAGAATGATGAGGAAGGTGGGAGCATAGGTTGTGCAGAGCATCATTAATACTAGCATGGAGCATTCGCATATTACCATTATTCTAATTTTATATCTGTATAATGACTGATTATTCGATACTTGGATGCAAATTTCAAAGACATGACTGAATGGCACCATGCAGTGGGACAATTGTGGGGGCAGCACTTGTGGAATATCCATGGCTGGTAGGTATGACATATCTAATGCTGAGTAAACATACATTTGATGAGATATGACCATTATATCTGCCATAGAATTGCACCATAAGTTGGATTCCCTGTGGTGAGACCAACCTGCAATTGGTGAGGGTCCCCATATCAGATTTGTTGGGGTTGAATGACATGGGAAGCGATGGTTGGTATGACATATCTGGTGGTGAGTAGGCATACATGCTATGGGATATGTCCGTTACATCTGCCATACAATCTCGCCATAGTTTGGATTCGCTGCTGTGAGAGCAACCTGTGATTAGTGAGAGTGATGGTATCAGATCTGTTGGGGTTCAATGATGTGGAAAGCTGCGGTAGCCACATGGAATGTGGTCCTATGATGGGAGAATATCCTGCAATACTTACATGTGGTGATACTTAGTATATATAGACCCGATGCCTGGCAACCCTGTGATTCCACCACCCAATGTCTGGGACAATGATGAGGAAAGCCACAGTAGCCATGCGAAATGTGGTCCTATGACAGGAGAATATCCTGCAATAGTTAAATGTGGTCATCTCTAGTATATATAGACCTGATGCCTGGCAACCCCATGATTCCACTGCCCAATGTCTGGGACAATGACGAGGACAGCCGTGGTAGCCATGTGGAATGTGGTCCTATGACAGGAGAATATCCTGCAATCCTTACATGTGGTGATACTTAGTATATATAGACCTGATTCCTGGCAACCCCGTGATTCCACTGCCCAATGTCTGGGACAATGATGAGGAAAGCTGTGGTAGCCACGTGAAATGCGGTCCTATGACAGGAGAATATCCTGCAATAGTTAAATGTGGTCATCTCTAGTATATATAGACCTGATGCCTGGTAACCCCATGATTCTGCCAGCCAATGTCTGGGACAATGACAAGGACAGCCATGGTAGCCACGTGAAATGTGGTCCTACAATGGGAGAATATCCTGCAATACTTACATGTGGTTATCCTTAGTATATATAGACCTGATGCCTGGCAACCCTGTGATTCTGCCACCCAATGTCTGGGACAATGACGAGGAAAGCCGTGGTAGCCACATGAAATGTGGTCCTATGACAGGAGAATATCCTGCAATAGTTAAATGTGGTCATCTCTAGTATATATAGACCTGATGCCTGGCAACCTCATGATTCCACCGGCCAATGTCTGGGACAATGACAAGGACAGCCATGGTAGCCACATGAAATGTGGTCCTACAATGGGAGAATATCCTGCAATACTTACATGTGGTTATCCTTAGTATATATAGACCTGATGCCTGGCAACCCTGTGATTCTGCCGCCCAATGTCTGGGACAATGATGAGGAAAGCTGTGGTAGCCACATGAAATGTGGTCCTATGATGGGAGAATGACCTGTAATACTTAGGTGTGGTTATCCTTAGTATATATAGTCCTGACACTTGGTAACCCAGTGAATCCGCCACCCAATGTCTTGGACAATCTGAAGAGGAGCATGGATAACTCAGGATTCATAGATATCTGGGTATACCATCACATGTACCATATATTGGGAAGTCACAAATCAATATCATAGTCTTACAGTAACCAAGGCTTATGAGGCACTGCGATTGACTGTTGCCCAATGCAATTCAATATTTGCACAGTGGGTGAATGGCACCATGACAAATGAATAGGGAAATGGATGCCACATGTACCATCATGCTCTACATACAGGCAGTCCTCAATCATTGAATGTTACATTATTCTGATTCATCCCTTGCCATGCCAATTCACCTTGTTCTGCCAGCTGATCATACACAGCCTGCTGTCTTGCTGCATAACAGGCCACCCCATGATTTCCTGCCAATTTGTTGTCTGTATATATCTCCTTCCACATCTTTGCTCTGTATTTGAAATAGTTCATGGCCCATTGAAATTCTGAGGTTAATAATTCTTCCTCCTCTTCCCATCGATCCTGCACTGCCTTAGCACAGAGCCAGTGAATGTGGTAGACTGTTGATGGCATGCAGCTGAAGTTGCAGGAAAATTACATCAAAAGAAAACTTACATTCTGTGAGCCAACTGTGTGAATCTGTATCTTTCAGGATATCAAGTGTCCAGAACCATGGTAATTGGGACCCACAATGATCATGGGCCCCCTGGGTAAATGCGGCTGTGCTTGTTGACAACTGTGATTTATGAAGGTCCTGGTAGCGGCCCAGCATATGTATCTGAGCCAGCACCAAGTGCGATCATGGCCAACCGGCATTGTCTGTAAATTGTGGCATATTGTTTCATGGAACTATCGATGGAATGAATCATTTGCCATGCCCAAGTCCTCATTGAATAGTTTTTTGTGGGTCTCACAACACCCTTGAATACCACTGCTTTGTCAGCCAATGCAAGATGCAGCCCATGCAGTGCATCATTTGCCTGTCCTATGTGCAATTTCAGCTCCATTTAGCTAGTGCATGAACCTTTTGGGCTTTGCAGTGATTGATTCCAAAATGGGATGGAAGAGGCAAGCATGACGATGTTGGGCCGTTGAATGTGTCTCTTCCACACACCTCATCCATGCTACTATTGCTATTGCCACTATTGGAAAATATTTCATCATCATCCAATGTATCTCCATTGGAAGTCATATTTGGTTGACCATCTGACACATTGTGCTGTCCCAATTCATCATCCATCAACATGTAAATTCTTCCATCCACAGTAAAGTTTGCATGCTCAGTGGCCAGTTTATCTGAATGACGAGCTATTGCAGGTCTCTTGTATTCAGATTTGCTTGAGCCGCCATCTTTTTCATTTATCTTCAAAATGATTTCCCCCTCTTCAATTGCTAGACTGCAAGCAATCCAACTCGCAGCTCCATGGTGAATGCCCTGTTGGGTTGATTTCTGCAGTAGCTGGAGTTCTATTGCATGCACTGTTGGAGCTTTGGAGGACTCAGAAATATTATTAACATAATAAGAGAGGAATTCCTGTGTTACCTTTCTTCAGTTGCATTTCAAAGATATCCATGACTGATGGGTCATCGATACAATGAAGGAGGGCAGCCTCCTCTTGCTTGCTCTGGCCCATCTTCTGCACAGGTGTGACAGCTTTTTTGAACCTTTCAAAGACTTCTCGGGCTAATACTGCAGAAGCCCATGCTGTCTTAAGCTTCCACGATAAGCTGTTGGCTGTGAATATGGTCAGAGTGGTCTCAAACATCATCCTTGGATTTACATACCCATCCTAATCATCTTCATGAAGTTAGAGTCATTCATCTGGAAGTCTAATAGTTCTTGGCGGTGGGGGGAAGTCATGCTGTGAGTTGATGCCAATACTATGTTCAGTGTGGACCACAAAGTCTCTATAATTTCACCATCCACCCATCCTGAACCTTTGATAAACAGCAGTGAATATCTCAAATAGCATTCCTTTTTGTGGCTGTGAATGTGCCATGAGCCAATTCCCACTGTGATCCTCATTGATGGTGGAATGTGCAGAAATTCACTACTATCAACGTGTCACCGTAGATTTTTCATGTATGCACAGTTGATGTCATAGAAGCAGAGGATATTATTTATGCCAGCCATGTTGTAGCTTAGTGCATGGGCTAGGGAATAGTCCATGTTCAGCTGCCTTAACTGCCATGAGCAGGTTTGCCAAGATCACTCTTACCTTTCACCCTTTTGAAAGTCAACAATGGAATGCAGGTAGAAGCAGCCATGCTGTGCACAGGCTGTTGCACCCACTCCCATAGAGTTCAGTTTTCTGTGGCTTGCATTAGCATGACTGATCGCCTTATGATTGTTGCAGGGGGATTTCTTTCATGCAATTCAGGTTATAAGCCTCACACAAATGATGATACATACCTCCATGATATGTGGGGTTGCTTTCAAATAGGCCTGATATGGTGGATTGGTGACCATAAAGCTGCATCCATCCATCAACCACACTTGATCAGTAGGCTGCCTCTCATGCATGTGTTCCACCTTGAAATTCCCATCCATCACAACTGTCCTTGTGTACTTCCAACTATGGAATATGAGCCAAACATGATTGTGCCTATATGGGCACTTACTGATCCAAATTGCTGGTTGGGCTTACATTGATTCCTGGCTGCAGACATGCTGCACAAAAGATTGCAAGGTCACCTTTCTTTATGGAGCTCTTATTATCTTGGAAACCACTCCACTTAAGTAGCTTCAGGATGCACCATTGCCACGCTACCCACAGAAGTTCCCGATATCTGTCCTAACCACATAGATGTTTTTGAACAACAATTGGATTGATTGCTGGGAAAGAAGCCTTACCACAACCAAGTGTGGAAAAACATTGGAGGTCACCCAGTGAAGCTTGCTGTAATAATTCATGCCTGATGTTCCACATTCCACATTGTCCCTCAAGAAATCATCCAAGACAGAAAATGTGAATGCTGTGCTAGGCCTTTCAAGAGTAGATGGACATAGCTTTGCCCAGAAGAGCTGCATGTGATAGCTATCTGCATTTGAACACTGGCATGCTTGAACTAGTACAAAATGCACCCCTGTGACATCAACAATTGTCAGATATTTTGAACCCACTGGTGGCCGAAGGTGAAGGTGAATGTTTTCCACATCCTCCCATTCTCCATCATCCATGGATGGTGGAGCTTGTCGAAAATCTTTCACTGGGTCTCCTTGGTCATCTGCAGTGGCTTTCTGCGAATGTCCGCTGAATGGTGCCCATTCATTTGCTGATGCAGATGGGCAGGGTGCTCCACCATGCCCAAGGTGTAGTTGAAGGCCTGTCTGCAGGTTGTTATTGTAGATCTGCATCTTCAATTGCAACTTCACTCACCATGTGGAGGGCAGAGTCCTCAAAGAAGTCCCCAGTCCATTGCTGGATCCTATGGAAAGGGTGTGTCTCATGCATCATGCAGCAGCAATTTGTACAAAGAAGTGGCTGATGCATGCAATCTGGGCATCTGTATACCCCATCCTTTTGGCAGATCTTGCAGATCTGTGGGACAGGGGGGGCTTCCAACTCCAGCAGGATTTGGAGAAAGTCCTTCTTTTGAGGTAGCCATTCACAGATATAATCATTCTGTGTCTGAACTTCTGATATGAAGACATATGTCTGGCCATGCAGTAGCACCATACCTTCTTATGTGGCTTTGGGACAGGATCTACAGGGGGATCATTCATATCAAAGACATTTTCGACCTCATCTTCAGCCTGAAACTGGTGCTTGGATGGTGATCATGAATACTTGGATGGTGGTGAGGAGGGAGAAGGCATGGAGTGCACAGAGGTTGACATTCCCAGTTCCTTGATTGCAACTTCTGCTAGTCTGGATCTACACTGACCATTGGCTTTTCATGTCCTTACTTCCAGCTGTTTAACCCGATGACCTGGGGTGGGACCAATCATGGTCATCCCCTTCTTGGTATTTCATTTGGCCATCTCGGGATCACTGAGGTGTTGTTTTGGAACCATATATTGTCCCCTAGCATGTAGATTATATATGTTGGGGTACTGTCATAGCGCTGCCCTATTGTCGACCTGTCAATCCTAATAACCAAATGAAGCCAAAATCCACCAAAATAGGAGTAGCCACATGGCTGAACACCGCAGTTCAGCCACATGATTGGATCAGGAAACCATATCTTGAGGCTAACAGCTTCCGAAGACTCAATCAGTGCACCTAAGATCTAATCAGGGTACAATTTTGCAACATGTGAGAAGGATAGTAAGTTCGGGTCAGTGTGGCACATCACAACAGCTGGGCTGAAAAGTCCTTGTTTTCTGCCAAACTCCCAATTTTCATTGTTGTGCAATCGCCAATGGATTCCCACTTTGAAACTGACAATGGCTACCAGCCTGACACAGATGCAGAACATGCTATGGATGAAGAGGGGATGGAATCAGGTATTGGGGAAGAACAGCCAGATGACTATTTCAACCTAGCTGAACTGGAGATACTTGCCTGGAGGTGGAGGGAGTGGATGCAAGCCAGGAAGAAAGAGAAGCCAATTATTTTGTGGGAAATATACAAGGAGTTTGGTAAAATGGAGGAGAACCGCAATTTGAGGCCAGCTGAATGGCAGGAAAAGGAGGAGGTATGGTCTAAATTGTTCAATATATCATTCTGCTAATGAATCCTTCCTGCTAGCATATTACTGCATGGCTTAAAAAGCCCCTCAGGTCACAGAAGCCTTGTATAACAGTGCGATCTGCTTACAAGTACTCAGTTCAGTCAGTTGTTTGGGAATTATACCACAAGCATGTACAAGAGAAACAAGCACATACAAGAGAAACAAGCACATACAAGAGAAACAAGCATGTACAAGAGAAACAAGCACGTACAAGAGAAACAAGCACATACAAGAGAAACAAGCACATACAAGAGAAACAAGCACGTACAAGAGAAACAAGCACGTACAAGAGAAACAAGCACGTACAAGAGAAACAAGCACATACAAGAGAAACAAGCACATACAAGAGAAACAAGCACATACAAGAGAAACAAGCACATACAAGAGAAACAAACATGTACAAGAGAAACAAGCACATACAAGAGAAACAAGCACATACAAGAGAAACAAGCACATACAAGAGAAACAAGCACATACAAGAGAAACATGCACATACAAGAGAAACATGCACATACAAGAGAAACATGCACATACAAGAGAAACATGCACATACAAGAGAAACATGCACTTATGAAGAATGAAAGCACATCTGAAGGAAACAACCAACAGATTGATTTGTACCAGCAAGCATTGACCGCCTTTATATCAGAAGACCTGACCAAAGAGGAGCTGCAAGCAGTCCACAATATCACTGAAAAATGGAATGGACCAGAGGGTCCAACTGCAGAGGTCCAGGTGTGGTGAGATCATCTGGACTCCAAACAGCACTTTCACTAAGTCAGTCAACAGAAATGTGAAGAAGTATGGGCTCAAGTTCATGAAGAATTTTGCAGAGGAGATGTGGAGATATTGTGGGATGAGGATGGTTTGCTTGTCAGGTTGGAAAGATGGTGATGGGGTTGTTCAGGCATGCTGGTATGTCCCAGTAGGCTCTCGGAATGATGCCATAATCTCATCAGTTCAAAGCATGGACTTTAACAGTGACATTGCAGGTGGAAGCACCTTTACCAACATACACACTCTCAATGCCAGCTGGAGGGACTACCTTGGCACAGCCTATGCAAATAGTGATGTTGCTGAAGGGGAAGGGGTGCCAAATATGGCAGCGAATCGCCCAAGGGCAAAGAAAAGTGACCCTGTGGAGCTTCTGACCAGTGAAGAAGGTCATATTTGGATTGGGGATCTCATAGGCCACAGCCACGATTCCATTCTTCAAATGGTTTGCAGATATCTGACTGCTCATTACCATGAGTTGGTAGATAGCGCCCACTTCTAAGGCTGACTGCGATTTATTAGGACGGGCATGTGGAAAATGATCTGCCACCATGCCATTTAAGAAATTAGGATGGTATCAGGCAGATATGATTGCATCCTGCCACCTTCCAGAGAATTTTACATTTACTGTAGACCCAAGTCACATGCGCCTTTCAGCTGCCATGGAGTTGCTAGCCTTCTGGTGTGAGCAACAAGTATCCAATCCTGATGATGTTTTTTCTTTTGAAAAATGGTTGGATCAATCTGGAAATCTGCAGCTGCCTTCCAAGGGACATTCATTTCCACTCAAAACCACCCAGAAAAGGTCATGCCATTCAGAGGAAATCCACAGCTCAGTAGATGAAGATGCAGATCCAGACACTGAGTATGAGGGCACCTCATTCAGTCCCCCTCATTCCTATGAGTCTATTCAGACTTCTAACATTACCGGCCACTCACGGAAGAAGATTCCAATGCCACACAAGGTACACCATTCACAGAAGCACCCTATGTCCCCAGATGGAAACTCAGCAGATGAAGATGGGGATCCAGATATCCCATATATCCCATATGAGGGTTCTTCCTGCAGGCCCTCTGTTTCCCATCAGCATACAGGGACATCCTGCTTTACCAGCCGACCATGAAAGAAGACTCTGATGCCAGGCAAGACTCCCAGCCATACAATGGATGCGAAAGGCCACAGGTGTAATTCCACAGATGATGAAGATCTAGATAATAGTGGCCACGCTAATTTGCCAGTACTGAAGAAACAGCCGAAACCAAAATCACCCACTATCCGAAACAAAGGTCATCTGCCACCATCATACACTCATATTCACTAACAACCCATGCTTCAACAGAATTATGTCTCACAGAAGCGCTACAAGACACAAGTGAACATGAAGATAGTGATGGATTTGAGAGTGTTCCTTTCACAGATGACCATACTGCCAACCCTGGGCCATTAGGTCAACATCAGAAGAACAGGCAGTTAAAATCCGCACTCAAGCAGATTCCAAGAGCAGAACAGTGCAGCACCAGCTCTCCTCAGCCTAGGAAGCCAAAAAAACAAAATAGAGAGGTGTCTCCCAGGCAGCAATGGGCAGGCAGTGATGATGGCCACATTGCCCTTTCAGCCGAAGAAGGTATGATGATGCAGGAATGTAGTCTGCACACTAACCATTGGCATAGGTCCATTTATAGGTGGCCAATGGAAGTCCCCCTGAGCATGCCACCCCCCTCCTCATCCAGATGCTGATGCACCCTCCCCAGCACCCAAGAAACTGTGGAAGACAGTCAAAAGCAATAAGCCACTAATACAGTTTAAATGATAAGACTTCACATTTGTCCAATCTACCTGCTGCCAAGGTCAGATATAGCCCATGCCACACAATTATATAGAACATGCCACCACAATTATATATCAAATTCTTCCTAGTAGTTCCTTTCACATTGAGGGGCACACGGCATGACTATGTATAATAAGTTCCATATGTATAACTGTCTATTTCCACCTTGGCTAAGCAGCTGCCACACATATACCACTGTGCCATGCAAATGTAGAGAGATGCACACCTAAAGCAAACCCTTGGCTATGCTGCAATTTTTCTCATGGTTGGATTGTCAAAAGCGCATGTCTAGAGTTTTTAAGTAATCAATCTATTTTCCCATCACAATCAATCATGTCAGAGCAACAACAGCAGAAAGTCAGATTCTATCATCAGGGTGTGGCCCAACTATCTACACCTTTTTATATACTCTAACTGTGCAGTATTCACAGTGGATATTGTGCCAATATCACCTTGCCCACAATCTAGGACTGCCTTGGATCTACCTGAGCAAATGGGTAGGTCGAGTTCTCATTCTAGGATGGCGTCCATGCACTGCCCAAACATGGAGACATTGAATTTGTATGGGGTGCTGGCACCCTCACCACCCACAGACATGAGTAATATGGTCCAATCCCCATGCCAAACCTCTAATCTCTCTCTTTTTGAGAGAATGAAACGTGCCAAGATACCCAAGCCACCATCTCCAGCCCCAGAAAGGGTCCCCTCACCCCAGCAAGATGTGGTGATGGAGGTGGTGTAGAGTTCGGTGGATACCACGGTCTGGACTCCACTCCCAACAACCAATCTCTCTCTTTTCGAGAGAATGAAGTGTGCTAAGGTTCCAAAGCCACCATCTCCAGTGCATGAAAGGGTTCCCTCACCCCAACAAGATATGGACATAGAGTTGACCAAGAGCTTTGGGAATACTGCAGTAGGATCCCCATCCCCAACACCTGATCTGTCTCTTTTTGAGAGAATGAAATGTGCTCAAGTTCCCAAGCCACCATCTCCAGTCCCAGGTAGGTATTGATTGATTGTAACTTCCACATAATCTCATCACCTTACTTTGTGTGGTTGCTAGCCCCACAAATGGATCTCTTTGAAAGAATGCAATGCACTCAACCTCCCCCACCCCCCCTTCCAGGTTAGCATTTATCCATTGTAACATAGGATTAAGCTGCTAATATCCCTTACTAGTGCAAACCTCTGAACTGGACCTAGTCCAGACATTAAAAAGCACAGAAGTTCTGTCGCTGCCCTCTCCATTTGAAGATAAGCATTTGCATCATGAACATACAAGCTGAGGCTAAGCACACTATCGTATCTCCCAGAATTACACATAGAGCAAGGGGTCAAACTGGACCGTGGTCAAAGCATTGACTTTGGTGAACCAGATCGGGGGTGGTTACAGGATTTGTTCAAGAATGGATTGATGGGTATGGTCCTGTTGCAGATTTCATGTCACGCATTGACCACAATGATCATGTTAGGTGATCTACCCACAGAAGATGAGCGTTGGGATCTGCAGCATGCAGGATTGGCTAACGCTGATACCAAGGATGATGGCAGGTACATTCTATTCATGTTTGTTACCCTCTAATATTCGTGGTTAGTCTTGTGGGTGCTCCACATGTTCAAATCGTGGCACTCTGATCACCCTCCTCCTGCTATTTTCTTGTATAACAAGAACCTCGATGTGCATATTGTGCAGGCAAGAAAGTGAATGGTGGCTGACATTCAACAGCTCGTGATAAATCGGGTGAAGTTTATGCAGGTTGGCCAATACACTGTGGATATGATCGACTTGCTGGAGGTATCGTGGTACCCACATGCAGGTCACGACATACAGCCATATACTGGCAGACCACCCTATCCATTCTGGCAATCGGTCATCGAGATGGCAATTATATACTGGGGGTTACAGATTGAGTGTGCAGTGATTCATTTATTGGCCATGCTGTGAGTATCAGACTGGCCTACACAGTGGTTTGACAACCTCTGCCTGGATTTAGTGTGTTACCATTTACATCACTTTGACTTAGGACTGATAAACACCACTACAGAAGGAACTTGACCACCTACTCCTAGTGACAGTATTGCAGGAGAGCTTCATGCCCACACTCCCTGCATGTTTCCACATATACCTCCAATGCCAAGATGACAAGGATCGTTTTCAGGATGACATTTGGAACATTCCACTGGGCGCCTTTCAGATGATCAACTCACTCAATCATTACATTCCTGAATGGACGCCAAGAATGCCCAACAAGTATGCTGGGTTCATCTTTCCATGGTGGCTCCATGGAGCATTGAAGTATCCAACAGACTTCCAAAAGTTGAGAGGTGGAAGGATTTATCCCATTGCTGATGAATACTTCCAGGTAGTTTCTGATATTTTCAAAGTTATATTGCTCACCATACATCAGTACAAATGGCCTGCAAAAAACTCTTCAATGGGAGATCAGATTGATGACTGGATCGAAGGGAAGGTCCATACCTACATGACACATTTGTGGGATATTGCAGAGCAGATTGAGCTTAACGAATGGGATCTGAACCATTTGTGTTCCCAGTGGGCTGCTCTGACCAGACTTATTGGAATGTAGGATGTAGCTTACTTAATTAGGGGGATTGCATTGAAGTGTTGCAAATATATTTCATTTACATTGGAAGTTCCAAGTCATTTAACTGTTGATATGTGTAACTGGCAGGGATAGGGTAAGGTGCCACAATGTGGCCATCATAAAGCTGTTCAACAGAATTTCTGAGGTATATTGCAGGTAAGGTAGGTTATGGCTCTGGGGATACAGATCAACTGGCCTTCCGGTTTTCCTCTATCTCCATATATTTCACTAATTGTCTAGGAATTAACAACGACTGTAGGCTGCAGATCTGAGATATTGGGCAGGCAGCATAACTCAATGCCGACTGATTTATGAACATTATGCCGCATGTAGTATGCAAGGCATGTGTGATTACCTGTTGTGTATCCAACCCCATGTTCTAATGCAGATCCTGACATAGCAATGATTGTGCCAGGGTTATAGTGGAACTGTAGTTTGAATGTTGGAATGACAAAGTCAAGGCATGGATAATCCCCCACTGTGACCAGCATGTCTAACCACTGCTCCCATCCATTGATATCCATGTGGTAAGGAGTTGTGTGGTTAACCATAATCAACATGCTGCTATAGCCAGCATTCCAACTGGGTAGTATTGATGATATATCTGCATCTTTCCATTGCTTTGCCTTCATGTCGAGTTGGATGAGAGCCTCCCATCCTGTAGAATACATCTGTGGATGGATAATGGCCAGCATTCCGGACCGAAGGGCATGCACTTCAGACATTTGATTCACCCATTGCCACACACCGTTATATTCCTCACCCAACTTTAATAGCTTTGATACTTTGGGGTGAAAGTCTGGGGGCTGCCCATGTGTCATTGATATATAACTGTAGAGTGGAAGGTATCCTACCCTGTGACCTTGCTGATACCATGCTGGCAACAGGTCTATGCTTCCCTTGAGATCTGCCATTTTGCAGAATAGTACCTGGTCCATTCTCCAGCCATGCTTGAGTGGACTCATGACACTTTTCTCCAGTGGAGATCTCAATATATTAAGTGAATCCCAAACATTTTTCTTGGATGTAGTTGAATATCTCACAATGTTGAGATATTGAGCATTAATCACCTGATGTATATGGGGTATGGCTCCTGGAAGGTACCATAGCTTGATGTTTCTGTTTTCATCCAAGACCATGGTTGGAGCCATGATTTCATCATATCCCAGCAATGCCATGATATCATGGGTCTGTTTTTTCTGTGTTGAGTGCTGTGGATTGTAACTTTCCTGGGATGAATATATTGTTCTGTATGGATTCTCTTAACTCACTGGGATGCAGATATGCTTGGACGATTACTCGAATCATGTGGTCAGCTTGACATACCAATGGCACTGGAATTGATATATCCGGAAGTGCACGCTGTCCAGCAAACACCTCCTCCCAAAATCTACCCTGCATATATTCGGCAACCTTGTCCATCAACTGCATCCACCAGCCATGTGGTACTTGAGACATTTACTGTTGTTGGGGAATATATTGCCAGCCAATCGTAATTTACAATGCAATCAAGAGCACAGGATGGGATGATGAGTGAAAAAAATTGCTATTGTCTGTCATGTTACATTATTACATTTTGTCAACTTCTTTCTTTATGCCATGGCCACTGCTGGCATGTTATGTCAGACCACAGGCTGGCCATTTTTCGATCCACCCTACCTGTAATTGCGGACACATGAGACCCTGAGTAATCCTGTCCAACATGATACGTTGATTGGTCCACAAACAAGTCCTGCAGATATACTCATATCACATATCAGCAAGCCCATGAGTGTTGCCTCCCAACCTGCTATCGTGGGTGGTACAATGCCTCATTTGCATGGCATGTCCTGATGTCATGGATGGGCCAACCAACAACTTATGATGTCCTGTGTCCATATCATGGAGACTGGTCTCATATTGAGTTGTGTGCTCTTACCTTCATATCACGGATGGGCCCATCTGTGCATTGCATGGTCTTGCCTTCACATCACAGACAGGCCAGACCACAAGTTGTGCAGTCCTATATAACATCATTTCTGGACTCCCCTCCTGATTCTTTCCATCCCAGATTATACTAATGGAGGGCCTGTTCATGCACGTATGCACATCTATCTACCTTATAGCTTGGATGGTCCAATCCCTGAGCTATGCTGCCCCACATCATATCATGGACTGGCCCATTCATGAGTTATGCTGCCCCTCCTCACACCATTTTCTGGCCCATCCATGTGGTGTGCAGTCTCCATATGACATCATATGGATGGGCCAGCACATTAGTTGTGCTTCCATACCTGATATGTCAGATGGGCCCATCCATGAATTGTGCAGTCTTACCTCCATACCATGGCTGGGCCTGTCCATGAGTTATGCTCTCCTACCTGGTATCTTGCATGGGCCTGCCCATGAGATGTGTGGTCCCTGCTCATATGAAGGCAGGGCCCATCCATGAGTTATGCTGCCCCCATCACACCATGTGCTGGCCTGTCCATGTGGTGTGCAGTCCCCATATGACATCACATGGACGGGCCAGCACATTAGTTGTGCTTCCATACCTGATATGTCAGATGGGCCCATCCATGAATTGTGTGGTCTTACCTCCATACCATGGCCAGGCCCATCCATGAGTTATGCCCTCCTACCTGGTATCTTGGACAGGCCCACCCATGAGATGTGTGGTCCCTGCTCATACAAAGGCAGGGCCTGTCCATGAGTTATGCACTCCTATTTTTATATCTTTGACAGGCCCATCCATGAGTTATGCCACCCCACATCACACCATGTGCTGGCCCATCCATGTGGTGTGCAGTCCCCATATGACATCATATGGACAGGCTGGTGCATTAGTTGTGCTTCCCTACCTGATATGTCAGACAGGCCCATCCATGAATTGTGCAGTCTTACCTCCATACCATGGCTGGGCCTGTCCATGAGTTATGCCCTCCTACCTGGTATCTTGGACAGGCCCACACATGAGATGTGTGGTCCCTGCTCATACAAAGGCAGGGCCCATCCATGAGTTATGCACTCCTACCTTTATATCTTTGACAGGCCCATCCATGAGTTATGCCACCCCACATCACACCATGTGCTGGCCCGTCCATGTGGTGTGCAGTCCCCATATGACATCATATGGACAGGCTGGCACATTAGTTGTGCTTCCCTACCTGATATGTCAGACAGGCCCATCCATGAATTGTGCAGTCTTACCTCCATACCATGGCTAGGCCTGTCCATGAGTTATGCCCTCCTACCTGGTATCTTGGACAGGCCCACACATGAGATGTGTGGTCCCTGCTCATACAAAGGCAGGGCCCATCCCTGAGTTATGCACTCCTACCTTTATATCTTGGACGGGCCTGTCCATGAGTTACACCGCTCCACATCACACCATGTGCTGGCCCATCCATGTGGTGTGCAGTCCCCATATGACATCACATGGATGGGCCAGCACATGAGTTGTGCTTCCCTACCTGATATGTCGAACAGGCCCATTTATGAATTGCACAGTCTTACCTTCATCTCAAGGCTGGGCCAACCTATGAGTTGTGTGGTCCCATCTACTTTCGTGGACAGGCCCATACATTTTTTATGGTATTGCTTTGGCTGTTTCAACCAGGCTGGCCTGTCTATATGTTACACATATTCACTCCATCCCTACTGTCGGGCCCATCCATATGTTGTATTATCAACCTGTTGTGGGCCCACCCATGTGTGGTGGCATGCCTCCCACACCTCTTTGTAGGGCCCACTCATTTGTTATTGTCACTGTTGGTACACAGGCCTGCCTATTTGTCATGTAATAACTAAATTGATGGGCCTGCCACAGGCTCTCCATAAGTGTTGGCATTGTGGCACGTGGGCTACTCATATGTTGCAACTAATGTGACTACATGGGGTCAGTTTCGACTGGTTTTCATCGGGCACCAGGCCAGTAATTTTGAACCATGCATTGTACTAAGCATATAATCTGCATATAATCCGATCCGATTATTGTGAGGAGCCTGACTATGGTCGAGGAGAATCAGGACATTTGTATGATGTGTTTCAGAGCTAATGGGCTATCATCCAATTGTAATCTGATGCGAATATCAACTAGAAGCTTTGTCTTGCCATAGGAATAGGTTTGCGAATCCGACCGGAATATAGTCTGATTCGAGAACACTTAGCTACTATAATCCGAGATGTTATTGGGACTGTGTGACCTCAGGATATGGTCATACTATGACCAATAATCCGACTATCTCCGGATGTGATAAAAAACTCGTTTCCGCAGTGAATGATACACTACTAGGGCGACATGAGGAGTTGCAATATGTATATCCTTTCTCACAGCACCAATCCCATCCGTCGCAATCCACTTGTCTTCGGACCTCACCATTCTGCTACTAGTCGCCCCAGAGACACCCACCTCGCCCATGCGCCGGATTCTCTAGTGGAGATTTCACTACCAGGAGCGTGAACACGAAAGACCATTTACACAAGTAGACTCCTTCTGCTGGTGAAGGCGCAGGTTCTCGATATATGATAGCCCAGACCTCGCACACAGTCTCCCACTCGTCAATCCAGACGCATGCGAAGATTTCCTCTTTTTTGCTTCCCCTGTCCGGATCCGCAAGACTACGCCCGTTAACGTGCTCAACGTACGAGGCATCTTCTCACAGACATACTCCTGCGACAACTACATTTACAGTTGGCATTGAAACTTCCCTCATATTTCTCAAGGATTTCCAGGCTGTTGGAAGATGCCGATGGTAGTCAGCCAGATATGGACAGTTACTCTGCGCATGTGAAACTAGCAACCATACAAGGGATTGGCGTACTCAAATGAATGCCATTTCACAGACTATAAATGCATATCACGATCACGATCTATCTTTTCCAATGACTGGACCGCAGCAAACGTAACAACTGAGTCCCATTTCAGGCCACCAACGCTCATCATCACGATCACGGTGTACCTTTTTCTGAAGACTGGACCACAGCAAACCGTAGGTCCTCCAAAGGTCAGATGCAAGAACTCGTGGGAGTCGTTTGTTGAGTCGCTCCTCTGAGAATGGAAGACGCTATACCTCGCTTCTGCACTACTATTCTCGTAAGTAGCCATTATATACTACTCATTTCATCATAATCTTTCTTTGCAGAACCATCCTATCCATGTTTCAAGACTAACAAATGGCCCCCATATGCACGACAGCGCTCGCCTCCCTTACCTCTGCACTCATGTCCCTCTTGTATGGGTGTGTATACATCGTCCGATTGGCGACGATAAAAAGTATGCATAAAGCAGCAAGATGGGCACAGAAGACGCATTCGTATCATGGAACATGTGGGTATTATTGGCATTGCCTGGCATGTAACTGGCGTGTGGTGCGTGTCCATCCTCTGTTTCCCTGTCACTCCTTTCATCTACCACACGCGCAGGTCCATGACCTTCTTTACCACCTCCACCTTTGCGTTCGTATGGTGCTCCGGATCCACAACTGATCCATCCACTCCTTCCCCGCTCGGCTGCAATGCAGCAATCAGCCCTAGAGTGCTCATTTCGACAGTTTTCTTGCTGGTCATTGTTTACTTTTCCACAATCACGAAGACGTTGCAGGGGTATGGAAGTCCGGGACGACGGGTGGAACAGAGATGGCGTAGGAAACAAAGGATACCGTAAGAGGGGGGTGGGGTGTAGAGGGCAAGGGAGAGAAGGGGGGGAGGGGACGCGAAAGGTGACGAGGCAGAGAAAAAAACTCGAAATGCACCCGCCACGAAGACGACAGACATGACAGTGAGCCAGAGCCGACTCCTCGTACGTATGACCATGGCCATGATGATCACACTTCACCTTCGTTGGATGCCACCGGAGGTCTTGGTTTGCGTGGATTAGACGGAGTAGCGAGTCTGCACACATCGGACGTGCGGGAGCAGGAGTATGCACTGGATTATCCTTTTTGAAGCAAGGCCGGAGAAGTGGCGAAGGACAACAACATTACAATGGCTCTGCGAGCGTGTAATCACAAGCAATGTTGACAGATGGGACACCATATGTTACCAAGCAGTTTATTCAGGACTCTTGAGTACTTATATTATATATCAGAGCACAACATGGTATGGCATCGTACATCCAGTGGACGTTTGTTGAGATACCTTCTGTAGTCTGCTGCATATTGTTTTTCTTACCCGAGCATCATTTTATTCACTCGAGGTAGGCCCGAGCTTGTGTGGTGTACGATACAACACGATTAGGGCTGTACACTGTATTCACACGTGGCGCGTGCAAACCACAATAAGGTGACTCGGTATCAACCAGGGTTGCCGTTGACGGCAGGTGCCATGCGCGTATATATATATATCAACACAAGATCGAGCAATCGATACAAAGTATCAGAAAGAACATCCTACATTTACATCCATCGAGTGCTGAAGCGCTGAATTGTCACTAATCATTGGCATGCCGGAGCTCGAAATTCAACATTGTGCGGATTAGGCCATTGCAACTACGTACCCACCGTAAATTGATCGATTGATCATCCTGATAGATCTATTTATCGAAAAAAATACTAACCATACTGACTTGTTATCAATGCACTCTATTCCCTTTACGGTCACCAAACGAAACTTCGGTTTGTTCGAGCAACCGACCGTACAACACTGCACAGCACCGCTGTCAAAAAAACAAAAACAAAAAACAACCTGTGTATTTCTCATTGTGAATCCGGAAATATACATTTTTATCTGAAATTGCAACAACACAGCTCTCTCGCCCCATCGTCTACTAATATGCCGTGGCATCAAGTGTGAGCCTGCACGAAGGGCAACGGTTTTCTTTCAGCAACAACCCACTCCCCCTGAGCCACCAGACGTCAGCACTGGGGGTTTACTCTCCGCCCGTGTCCCAAGTGGACTTCACGTATGTGCCGAATAAAGTTATGCCTCTGAACAAGGCCTCCACAATTATTCCACCTACAGGTAATTTCGGTGCCACGAGCGATGCGTCTAATTCCGTGCGCAACCCTGAAGTGTTCTGGAGCCGTAGCGCATGTGATGGTCGCCCAGCATCCATTCCCATCTGAGGAAATGTGGAGGCATGGATGATTTGGACAATTACTATACGTATCCTTTCAAAGACATCAGCATTCTCCCAGCAACACGGTTCAAAAAAAAAACATACAGTTTGGTTATTTTCCATTTGAAGCGGGGCGACTGCACTGATCAAGGCATAGAACACACTATCTCCGTATCAGCACTAGGCAAGCCAGAAAAAGTACTTGATTATGACGACAACGCACCTGGTTGCGGGATCAGCACCATGCGACATGGCCTGGGGGGTTGAGTGGGAAACAGGAAAATGGACGTCGATGTCTGAATATTGGCCGTGTCATGTTCTCTTATAACTTATGCTGTCCCGAGCAAGGTACAGTGGCATTGGAGGTCGGTGGCAGGTGGCTTAGTGAGCTGACGGCTAAGATTACCGATCCATGGCTATCACCGACATCGCAGAGGATACGAGCCTGCGCAGGATAATTAATATTAATATATCCATCATTCTCCGAGAGCACGGGTAGCATGAGTGTAGAAAAAACCTTTCTAGCTTGATCTGCAGGACCGCCTTGATGGCATGCAAACAACAGTTGGGTCGTGCCAAACATCACCTTTGCACCTTCTGGTTGGCGAAGGGTTGTACTGGTAGTGCTGGCATACAACCCAATGCGAGGACCAGCATCGGTGCGGTTCACTTAAAAAACGGGACACCTATTTGGGAAGATGCCGCCACCGATTGAGGCCGCAGTGCCATTCGTATTCTCCGTGTGAATATAGCTCCATTCCTTAGATCCAGATGCGGCGGGGAGACACTTGTACGTCATCGAGTTTTGACCGCATCAGCGCCTGGCCCAGTAACAATTGCCGTTGCTTGCGCCACCGTTCACTCTCATTTCAAATGCTTCGGACATTTGGAGGGGGGCGTATAGCCCAATGGCAGCGTGTCAACGGAGTTCTCACGCGAGCAGAGAGTAATCTGGTGACCAGCCTACCAATGGGACACAAAATGCCATCGATCAGCAGGTCCATCACAGGGCTACACTCATAACGCGCCGATGCACACCTGCCGCCTCTGGAAAGAGCCGCATAATAACGAAAGGGGGGTATGCTTACAGTAACCTTGAAGGTGTAATAATTCCTCTTTCTGGCAGAAGAACCTGCAGGGCTGCAGAAACTGTGCGAAGTCACTGTTGATACCCCGATTTGATGGGATCCACATGCTTGAGAGGGCCTAGTCACAATGGTCCAGACACCATATTTTTTTCAACAAAATGACTGAGCGAATAGCAATACTTACCCTTCAGGATCGACATCGCCGCCTGGGTGAGGAACTCTCCGAACAATGTTGGAGTCAAAATGACCCTTTCCTAGGAGGCAGACATAAGTGGTCTGCTTACGCGATTCTTCGGTTGACAAGGTTGGAGAAGCCTCGAGGAATTTGACATCATAATAGGGTTAAGTCAACAGAAATATTGACATGGGAGTACCAGTTGGCTTGAAACTTGAAACACTGAAAAATCTGTTTATTCGTGGGCATTTATGGTACATTCAGTGAAGTCATTTCATGTACTCGGCTGCGCCACACCATATGTTACCAAGTGCTCAGCTCAACACCACAGGATCAACATGGCGTTGTGTCGCATACCCAGTAGACGGTTGTCGAGATACATTTCGTAGACCGCTGTGTGTTGTTTTTCTCATCAAAGCACGGGCATTTTATTCACTTGAGGCACTGGAGTCATATCAGTGTCTCCGTGTCCGCCCAGGGCCGGCACGCACTCTACCGGTACAAAGTGTTTCGAGATTTCCATCACGTCGGGAGAGCACGTCTTGGTTGAAAGGGAAACAGGACAGTGGACTTCGATATCCAGGAATTAGCCGTGTCATGTTCTCATACCTTATGCCGCACCAGGCAAGGAGCAACGGAAATTGATGGGTAATTGGGAACAATTCTGCCAATCCAAACCACACTATAAGTCACATAGTTAGGGAATATGGTGATACATGGTGAACCGACACCTCGATATATCATGCTCCGAGGGCACACTTAGCGTGAGCCTGAGCACAGAACCCTTCCAACTTCGTGCAACCAGGTGCCGAGCGTCATGTCCGCGTGTCCTGTTTGATGAATGGGTCGGGTGGCACTGGTACTAGCACGCAGATACCATTTTGTCCATTGGTCCGGGGTAGTCTGGGATGGGATGGGATCAACAGTATCCATGTATCCCCGACTCCCACGAAGTGGGAAGAGGGTTTTGTAGGTTGCAATTTTGTGGCTACCTACAAAGCAATCTGTAGTGTGTGAAAATTATGTAATAACTATACAGTTGCTATATTATCTGGCTCCGTGCGAAAAATAGCTCATCATCGTATCGATATGTAGCGCTGTTTTTGTGCAAGGTGGCCTCTGTTCCCATCGTCCATCGTCGAATTGAATTTGTTCACTTTTAAGTCAAAATGAAAGTGTTCTTTCTGTTGCCCATCTTTACTTTCACCACATCTGTCTTCCTGTCATGGCGCTACATTGTGTAATGTTCATGGAGTGGTGGGGATTTGAAATGGTTGTGCATTCACCTATGCATGCGGTGGGGGTCTTTGGAAACATTATGGACCCTCTCCCTGCCCTCCGATGACCTTGTTGATCTTTTCAGGTCTGGCGGGGACCAGAGGATGGGCCCTACTACAGTATTGCACAGATTGACTCGCAGGCAACAGTAGGATCTAACATTGACACCATGGATCCACGTTTTGCACCGTACAATGACACCTCTTTGTCGAAAAAGGTTTGGTCCACAACACACATATGTGTTACTGCAGTCCATCAGCACTTGGTGGAAGTGCAGCTTCCTAACCAGTACAAGATGCACTGTATCCCTCGCATTTCCTTCAGCTTCAGCCCACTTGGTTCCAACTGGATCGTGACACAGAAACAATTCCCCCTTTGCCTCGCATATGACACAACCTTCAATGGTTGCCTGGGACTCACTGGAGTGATCCATTGTTGACCTGTGTATTGACCCCTTCTCTCATGGACAGTTATACACTGCCCTTTCCAGAGTGAGCACTCATTGTTCTCTTCACAGAATCCAATGAAGAGAAAACATGGACAACATAGTATACAAAACTTTGTTACCGTAGTTGAATGACGTCCGAAGGCTATGTCATGCTTGTAAATATACTAATGAGCTGTACTTTGCTGGAGTCGGGGACTGGCGACTCCAGGCGCCGCTAGCGATTACATAAGGTGGGAGCTTGCTGATTACATAAGATACGTATGGCAAGAGAACAATGTCCCTCACCTAGCCTTACCGTGTCCGAGCAGTCCCATCCGTGTGGACGTCACGCAGTCTTCATTCATCCATTTTTATGTCTATTGAAGTTTTACACTCGTACCTTCGCCAAGTTGAGGATCAAAGAGACGGGGGAGGTTTTTGAGGCGAAAGTCGCGGAGTTGACACTGGCCAATGCTGAAAGCTTTCTCAGCGGATATGGAAAAACCATGTTAAAGCGGTCAAGAAAACGAAGCAATTTCGCCTTCATTCTACTACCTAGGAAGCGATGCTACCTACATAGACGCCAATACAGGTTCTGTAAAAGGTGCGTTCTTCCAGATAGGACCCAAATTCGTGTTTGAGCGTGTTGGCTGATCAGACGCATATGCATCATCCTAGTATGACCTCGAATCGGAGATGTATGTTCCGTTACCAAGGGGGGATATGCGTAAGGGGAAGGAATTGGCCTTAGGCGTCACAATGGGTGACCTCGATGTGGCTAATGCACGACCGCAGGGAGGAAACGGAAAGACTACGGAAATAAATGAACAAAGTTACGTTGACGAAGGTGTCGCAGAGGTGACACCAGATGTCGTGTTCATTGAAGAGGTATGCAATACAACTTATTATACTTTTGTTCTGAGAAGCTTGACATCGTGATACGCTGCTGAAGTCACCCATTGCAGCGACAGTCGTACTTGCTACTAGCGGGAACGACCCCGTTCCCCGCGGAAGGACCATGTTGTCATTCCACGTGGTATACCTGCGGATCTACTTGATCGCCAGTTCTGTGAAGCTTTTCAGCAAGAATAGATCTTATCTGCCTGATAGGCGCTTGATCGTCAAGACTGATTCCTACGTTTGGGAGCGGATTGCCAAAGTCGTCCAACCGCACGTCAATCATTGCGAGGCTCAAGCTTGGTCCAGGCATGTTGGAACGATGAGCAGAAGGAATGTTTGATGTGGTGAGTCACGAGACATTCCCTCACTGAAATGGATTGAGTGCTATCTCTGATTCGTCAGATATGCCCTCTAGCTACCCATGCCTGTACCCATTATTGCTGGCTTTTCCGGGAGGTAACCAAATTGAGGTGGAAGATATTGGGGGACGATGCAAAAATATCAGCTGGGAATATAGGTCAGAAGACAGACTTGATCGCGGTATGATATAGTATAAGGCGGCGGTATGTTGACTCTTGTCTAGGACTGTTCACATGACCGAGTTATCCACGATTGTCAGCATGTGAGCTGCTGCTACTAATAGTCACACGAAAGTGCTTCATATGCACCTCTCACTGTTGTAGAACTGCTGCATGGTCTTTTTTTGACGGTTCCCACTTCCACATACATGCCTACGTAAAGTTCCCTGTAATTGGCATCAAGAAACTTGCAGGTGGTGAGTGCAGTATAAGCTATAAGAGAACACAACGTGGCTAATTACTGGCCATCTAAGTTTACCGTCCTGCTCTCTTGCCGACCTGCAGGACATGTCCTTTCGACATGACGGAACTCTCGAACACGGGCAGATCCAGCAGCCAGGTGTCGTCTGCATGGGTCAAGTATGTACTTACTCTCGCCTCTGGCCGACATGGAGTCCACGACTCCAGTATCCGACTTGATAAGGAAAATAATACATGATATGTTACACAAGGAATCTCGCTCTCCAGGTATACGGAGTAAACCTATGATGTTATCCGATGGTATGATAAAGGTGCTTACGGGGAGTGAACAAATGTGCTGACAATGTATGTTAAGTGTCTTTCAACGTTGCTGGTGGCTGCGCGCTCACAGCGCCACCACGGTGGTCGTTTTCCTCGCCACTCTCACGGTTTTCTTCGCACGCGAGGTCGCGTGGCGCATCCCGCACATGCGACACGGACGCACCCGCCACTCCACCCAACCCACGCCAACAAGGGCCCGTGATGACGTCCAACGAAGATGAACCGCGGTTGTCACGGTTGTACCCATACGTCCAAGGCACCGGCTCCGGTTCGCTTTCATGTCCGTCATCTTTGCGCGTGTGTTTCCAAGAAGTTTCTCGTGCGTTCACTTTGCCTCGCCGCCTTTCGCGTCTCCTTCCCCTGTTGTCCCCTCGTTCCATTTCTCTCCCTACATCCCTCCCCCCTCTTATGGCATCTCCCGTTTCCCTCGCCGTCTCTGTCCATCCCGTCGCATGGTTCGCCCTCCCGGACTGCAGCGTCTTCACGGCCGCGCCAAAATAAATGATGCCCAGAAAGTAAAGGACCGAAATGAGCACTCTCGGGCCAATCGCTGCTTCGGGGTTGAGTGACGGAGGAGTGGATGGATCGGTTGTGGATCCGGAGCGCCATACGAAGGCAAGGATGGAAACAATGAAGAAGATCATGGACCTGCGTGAACGGGGGATGAGGAAGGGGAGGGGAGGAAAGGCATGGACACACACCAAGCCAAGCACACTGCGGGCAGCGCCAACAGTACCCACATGTTCCACAATATAGGTGTGGTCGTTCTCTGTGTCTCCTGTGCCCATCTTGCCGCCATATACATACTTTTCATCGCCTCGAATCGCACCATGTATAGGCACCCGTACGAGAGGGACATGAATGCAAAGGTGAAGGAGACAAACAACGATGTACGTGTGACAGGGTCGTAGGCCACTTGTGGGTCTTGAAGCAAGGACAGTATGGCTCTGGGAAGAAAGATTATGATGGAATGGGCGTGACATATAACGGTTACTCACGAGAGTAGTAGTGCGGAGGCGAAGTTTAGCGCCTTCCAATCTCGAAGGAGCGATTTGGTGAATGACTCCCACAAATTCTGAAATTTGACCAGTGCAGGACATATGTTTTCTGTGGAGTCTTTGGACAAAGGTAGACCGTGATCGTGATGACGAATATTGATCGTCTGTGGAATGGGGCTCATGCGTGCATGCCGATCCCTTGTATGGTTGCTGGTTTCACGTGCGCGCAGCCAGCTGTCGATATCTGGTTGACTGGCATCTGCATCTTGGAAAACACCCACGACCTTCCAGAAGTACAAGGAGGGAACCGTCAACATCAAGTGTAAATATACTTGTGCCAGGAGTGTGTGTGTGAGAAAATGGCTCGCACGCTGAGCATGTTTTCGGATGTAATCTTTCGGATTTGTGGGGCGTTGAAAGAGGGATTCTTCACCTGCGGCAGGGTGTGGAAGACCGTGTTCGATGTCTGGGCTGTTATATTCCGAGGACCTGCGGAGCCTCCTGCTGAAGGGATCGACTGGTACGAATGATGCTTTACGTTCACGTTTCAGGCTGTGATGTTTCAACCTGGGAGTGCCATGCACGGGCGAAGTAGGCATCAAGAAAAGAGTGCGCTGACCGATTGGTCTGCGCAGTGAAGCGGTGTTGGTAGTGGTGGTGGGAATACGATCACGTAGAGGAGCTGGGGAGGGAGGACGGGTGGTAGCTTGTGTGTGTGACGGGCGATGAGGATACCATCGTATCGAATTATATAACTTTTGCAACGCGTAAGAGTATTCATTGCATTGGGCGAACGAGAGAATATTTCGCGCTCCATGGCGGGCCAACGGTGGTGGGGCTGGCTTCTAAAATCTGGCTTTTTCAATAGAAACTGCACCGCATTCCCAGTCCGAAGGTTCTTTCGTAATCGTTCCCCAGCACAGGTGTAACCTAATTAGGCGTCAGGTACGTAATCTTTCTCACTTACCTACAGGATGACTGTGGCACCAGTGGGACACTCGCTCCACCGTGCTCTCCTCCAAGGTACTTACGCATTTATCCGACCCCTTCTTCCCCCCTGTACGCGCCCCCCGCAGACCGCCCAATAGCGTGATCGATTCACTACCATGGATCAACATATTTCTCAACTTTCTTACTCTCCCGGCACCTCGCTTGTCTACTGTATTCTCGGCTGGCGACTTCACCAAGAACGTGAATGCGAGACACCGTTCGTACCAGTAGACTCCTTCAGCTGGCGACCACGCGGACCTTCCGAGTATCAAGCCCAGAAGTTTTCCACTCGTGTACCCTGTTGCACACGAGTAATCCCACTTTCTTTTCCCCCAAATCTGTAAGACCACGAACGTGTCCCACTCCACAGATGATCAATGTTCATCATCATGATCACGGTCTACTGTTTTCCACAAACTGGACTGTGGAAAACGCAGGTCCAAACTAGTCAGATTTAAGAATTCGTGAGAGTCATTCACTCTAAACTCGTCTTCGCACTGTTACTGACATAAGTAACTGCCATATGTCATGCCCACCTCGTCGTGATATTTCTTTCCAGAGCCATCCTATCCATGTTTCAATACCAACAAGTGGCCTACAACTCCCCCATACGTACAGCCGACTTGTATCCCTCATCCGCGCACTTATGTCCCTCTTATACGGGTGTGTATACAATCTCTGACTCACGACGATGAAAAGCATGACGTTTATATTATGGAACGTGTGCATAGTGTTGACATTCCCCTAGGTGTATTTAGCTTGGTGCTCTTTTTCCCCACTTCCCTCCTTATCTCCCTCAGATGCAAGTCCATGATCTTCTTTATCGCCTCCATCCTTGCCTTCGTATGGCGCTCCAGATTGACAACTGATCCAGGTACTCGTTCAACGCTCGGCTCAATGCAACCATCGTCCCTCGGGTGCTCAGTTGGACCTGTTGCTTCTTGGCCATTGTTTACTTTTGTACGTTCATAAAGGTGTTGCAGGGATACTGGGGGCACCCCGGGCAACAGGCAGGACAGAGACGGCAAAGGACACACGAGATGCCATCAAGGAGAGGTGGATGTAGAGAGAGAAACAGAGTGAAGGGGTGCGAGAGTGAGGAGACATGAAAGGCGGCGGGGCAAAGTGAATGATCGAGAAAAAATGTTGAAACTCACCCATGAAGGCGACGGACATGAAAACAAACCGGAGCAGGCTTCTTGTTCGTAAGACCACGACTGTCACGATCGCAGTTCATTTTCATCCGACATCATCGCGGGTCCACGTGAGTTAGACGGAGTAGCGAATCCGCTTGTGTCAAACGAGTAGGAGTGGGAGAGTACACGGGATGTAGCACACGATATCGCGTATGAAGAAAGGTTGGAGAGCGGTGAAGGAAAACACCATCGTGATGGCGTGAATGATGTCAAGTGTAAAGATTGTGATACTTGATGTGGCACTTCAGTAAAAGCGAATTTCAAGAGGCAGGGTGAAGATTTATGCCACCGAAGTGTATTGCATACGGTGTCTTGACCAGCACCCCACTAGTATTTATGGTGCTCGCTTTATTACACATCAGTCACCAAAGGAGGATGTTAGAGCCGGAAGGACGATGTATGTACCTGACTCGCACGACTGTGATACTGTCTTTTGCGGTCCCGCCACTCAAAGACATTACTCGTTCCATTGATAGCAAGGGCACGCTCGACATGACGCCTCTGCTGTCAACGTAATGCCATCGTGCACAGTTAAATGAATACATGATATGGTCAACGCGCTTACTGTGGACAAAAAGAAGTTCACGACAGCAGGAAGACCGATAATAATAAAGACCACATGCAATGTTTGTTGCTGCCACTTGGGTCGTCCTCGCGGCGCGTAGGAAATCCCGAAATTTGTACTGTGGAGGAGGCCGACGTTCATAGTAGAAGCTTGGTAGTGAACGAGGGATGTCAGTAGAGAGAATCGCAGGGTACGTTGCGACGAGTCAGAGTTAGTGTAGGGGGAAAAGAACATTGATGATTAGTATGGAATACCATCGTATTGAGGCGGGTTATTTGAACTTGTGCAAGCGGCAATATTTGGCGTCTCACCCCATGAATAAACCAACTTATCCCTTCGGAGGGCCATCGGAAAAGACTACATGCTTTTATGATAGCTCGGACCACGTCAGGTGCTAGAAAACGCTGCAGGGTTGCATTAGAAAGCTTCGGAGAAGTCGTGGGCTCCATGTTGCAGACGCAGCCAGTGTGTGTGTAGGAAACCTGCATGACAGTGCTTACTCCTGTTCCATTAGAAACCTCTCTCGTTGATCTGGTCATCGATCATGGGCAATGAACATGGAACTTACATAAGCACCACATATGGATAGTCAGAGTGTCGGCGTATTCCGAGGCAGCCGAATATACATATACATGTACCCCACATGCTAACTCTTAGTAGCAGTCTACTTGTTGCAGTATATAAATATAGAAATTCTCTCTCTCTCCGAGGCAGCCGGAATTCAAACCCAGCACAACTTTATTTCTATATTATATACCACAACCAGTGTTAGGGAAATAAAGTTGTACTGAGTTTGAATTTCGGACACTGCCTCGGAATACGCCGACAACTCAGACTATGCCCTTATGCCCCCAGCGGAAGGGCTGCGTAGGAGCCTGCATGCACCGCAGCAAAGGCCAGTCATGCCATCTTCTGTCAGTTGTGGCGTGTCAAAATAGTCGTGCTAGGATATCTGTATCAGGTCTGGCCAGAACGTACCAGTAGTACACTAGTATATACTGACCCTGGGCGTGACATCCATATCATACGTGATCAGTAGTCATCGAGCAACTTGGCCATCCCTTCAGTTGTTCATTTTCAGCGACCACAGGACAAAAAAAGGATACTCATTGGCTCGTAGATGCCCATAGAATATGTATATCCTGATGCGATGATAAAATTTACATTTTTCTTATTCCAAAATAGATCCAAGCAGAGCCCAATACGTAATTAGTAAGTTTCACGTGCATTTCCATGTATGGGTAGTTTTTTCCAATGGAACAAGTGGTAAGTCAGTTATTCCAGAAAATGAGCAGGTGGCAAGTGGTAAGTAGTGGCACGTACATAGACTGGCTGGTCTGTCTTTGGCAAATATGGACTCATAGGCAGACCGCCGCTCACTGTATATACTTATTGTGGACCCCCTTCGTAAGTATCCACCTGACATTCTGGATCTCGGTAATGCTATCCTATGCCTGTGTCCCACTCCAATACGATGGTAATCCATCCGTCAACACTCATTGGTGTTCCCATCCCTCTGCACTGTTGGAGTTTGAATCACCCCTCAGTACTCAGTGTGATATTACATTTTAGTGCGAGTTTCTTATGCTTACATAAGCGCTTAGAGCGTGCTTAGTAGTATGTTTTTCATACTATTCCCTCAGTAGTTGAGTCACTACTGAGGCTGCCTTGTACACAGCCCTTTTCTACATGCACACTACAACCTGCTCCATCTGTTTGTGATTCTCTTTATTGATGTTCCTCGTTTACCACTAAGCTTCTAGTGTGGATATGGTCCACATACTGCACTCATCTCCCCTCACCTATGCATTCAGGTCCCTCTCCTACGGGTGCATATATTGTACATTGTTCGCTTCGAGACCCTGAAAAGCATGTATAAGGTGACAAGGTGGGCACAGGAACCACATGGAACCACCGCATTCATTCGTGGGGTTAATGTTGGCTTGGTGCGTGTCCATGCTTTGTCCTCCTTCCCCCTCGTCTCCTCATCGCCTATATGCGCAGGTTCATAATCATCTGTATCTCCTCTATCCTTGCCTTCGCATGGTGCTCCGGACCCACAGCCGATTCGTCCACTTCTTCGTCACTTAACCCCAACGCAGCAATTGGCTCGAGAGCGCTCGTAAAGACATGGCAGGGGGTATGGGAAGGCGAATGGCGCCATGGAATGGACAGAGACAGCGAGGGAAATAAGGGATGTAGAGAGGGAAGTGGAGACAAGGGCGAGACGGGGAGGGGCCGCGGAAAAGCTGAAATTCTCTCAGCGGATACGGAACAACTGTGTCATAGTGGGTCATAGTCTATCTAAAAACATTTGGTCAAGAGAACTTTGCCTTGATTTACTACCTAGGAAGCGATGCTTAAAGAGAAGATCGTTATAAGCGAGGCTATCTACATAGATACCAATACAGATGTTGTCAAGGTGTGTTCCTCGAGATCCGATGGAAATTCGTGTCTAAGCCTGGTGGTCGATCAGACGCATATGCATCATCCTACGATCTTGAATTGGAGACGTATGTTCCACTACCAAGGGCGATATGGATAAGCGCACGGAGTTAGTCTGGGTCATGCTGGGTGACTACGGAGAGGAATGAACGAAGTTATGCTGATCGGGATGTCGCAGAGGTGATACCAGGTATCGTGTTCATCGAAGAAGTATGCAATATAATTTGTTGAACTTCGTTTGAGAAGCTTGATGTCGTTCTTCCAGAAGGTGGGTACGCTGGTGAAGTTGCCCATGGCAGCGACAGTTATACTTCCTACCAACGGGGACAACGCAGTTCTCCGCGGGAGACCGATGCCATCATGTCACATGGAATACTGTGGATCGCTCGATCGGTCAGTTCTGTGCAATTTTTCAACAAGAATGAACCTTACCTACTACATAATAGGCGTTTGATCGTCAAGATTGACACCTACAATCGGGAGTAGATTTCCAAAGTCGTCCAACTGTGCGTCAACATTGATGGGCTCAAGGCGTGCTGGAATGACGAGCAGAAGGTGTGTAGCCATACGGTGAGAGACGAGAAATTCTCTCACTGAAATGAGACTAAGTGTTACCTACGATTCGCTAGATGTGCCCTCCACTTACCCATGCTTGCACTCATCCTCGCTGGCTGTTCTGTGAGGCAACCAAATGGGGCGGAGGATATTGGGAGATGAACGAGTTGTTCTTCGATGCAAAATGTCAGCCAGGAATATGGTTCAGAGGGTAGACTTGATCGCGGTTGGATGTAGTATGCTTTCGTTTCATTTGTGAGCAACTTTTCTTTTTGAGGATACGTCTCCGCGCAGGTAGCTTAAGGCGATATGTTGACTGTTGACTAGGACTATCCACATGGCCGAGCTATGCACGATCGTCAGCGTGTGGTCTGTTGCTACCAACATCGCCGCATGTTATACAAAAGCGCCTTATACGCACGTCTCGCTGCCGTAGGACTGCTGCATGATCTTTTTTTTTTGGACGGGTGCCCACTTCCACATACGTACCTACGCAAGACTCCCTGTAATTGGCATCAAGAATGCTGCAGGTGGTGGGTGCCATATAAGCTATAAGGGAACATAACCTGGCCGATTGCTGTTTACCGTTCTGCTTCTTTATCAACCCGCAAGACTTGTCCTCCCGACATGATGGCACTTTCGAACACGCGGCTGATCCAGCAGCCAGGTAATTTGTCTCCATGGGTCGGATATGTACTTACTCTGGCTTCTGGCCGACAGAGATACACGACTCTACAGTATCGCGAGTCAGTACGCCAGTAAGTGAAAAGGGAAAGCAATACGTAATAGGTTACACAAGGTATCTCTATAAATGTGTGCCGGATATACGGGGGAAATCCATGATGTTAGCTGAGTTCTAATATAAGTGCTGATGATAGTGCATAAACGGGCGGGCAACGTATGTTGTGCCCCCTCTGGTAACATTACCTGCGGCTACACGCTTGCAGCGCCATCACGATGGTCGCTTTCCTTGCCACTCTCGCGGCTTTCTTCACACACGAGGTCGTATGGCACATCCACCTCATCCGACGCGGACGTACTCGCCATGCCATTTAGCCCACACTGACGAAGCGCGATGACGACCTCCAGTGAAGGTGAGCCGTGATCGTCTCGGTCGTGGCCGTACGTCCAAGGAGCCGACTCCGATTCGCTCTCATGCGCGCCATCTTCGCAGGTGCATTTCGCAGGAGCTTCTCCTTCATTCACTCTGGCTCGCTGCCTTTCGCATACCCTCTCCCTCTCGCTCCCTTGTTGTATCTCTCCCTCCACGTCCCTCTCACCTCTTATGACATCCCTCGTTTCCCTCACCGTCTCTGTCCATCCTGTCGCGCTATTCGCTGACCCGTACGTTTGCAATGTCTTCACGATCGCGAGAAAATACACGACGCCCAGAATGCAAAGGACCGAAATGAGCACTCTAGGGCCGATCGCTGCAGTGGGGCTGAGTGGTGAAGGAGTGGATGGATCAGTTGTGGATCCAGAGCGCCATGCGAAGGCAAGGATGGAGACAATAAAGAAGATCGTGGACCTGCGTGTATGGGGAATAAGGAAGGGGAAGGGGGGAAAGGCAATGGACACGCACCAAGCCAACCACACTGCAGGTAATGCCAACATTACCCCCACGTTCCACAATACGAAGATGATGGTTCTCCGTGTCTCTTGTGCCCATCTTGCCATATACGTACTTTCCATCATTTCGAACGCGAGCATGTATAGGCACGCGTACAAGAGGGACATGAATGCACAGATGAGGGAGACGAGCACCGTTGTGCGTATAAGAGGGTCGTCAGCCACTTGTGGTCCTTGGAGCATCGATAGGTTAGCTCTGGAAAGGAAGGTTACGATGGGATAGGCGTGGCATATAACGGTTACTTACAAGAATAGTGGTGCGGAGAGGCCGTTTAGGATCTTCCATTGTCGGGGGAGCGGCTTAATTAATAACCGCCACGAATCCGTTGATCTGTCCAATGCAGGACCTACATTTTCCGTGGTGCGATCTTCAGAAAAAGATAGGCCGTGATCGCGATGACAAACATTGATCGTCTGTGGAATGGGACTCGTTCGTGCACGCCGATCCTCTGCATGGTTGCTGGCTTCACATGGGCGGAGAAACCCAATACCTGGCAGACTGACGTTGGCGTCGTGGAATACCACCATGACCTTCATGAGGTACAAGTCGGGGAGCCACAACGTTAACAATGAGCATAGTGGTGTCATGAACACGCGCAAGAAAAGGTCTTTCGCGCGCTGGGCATATTTGTGGCCTTGATTCGGGATGCAAGAGCAGAGGGAATCTTTGCATGCATCCGGATCGATGGGATATTCGATGTCTGAGGTATTGTGTCCAGAGGACCTGCGCCGTCGCCTGCTGAGGGGGTCTACTGGTACGAACGGTATTTCGCGTTCACGTCCCAGGCGGCGAAGTTTCGACCAAAGAGTGCCGCGCCTGGGCGGAGCGGACATCGGGACGAAGCCGAGATCGAGACTAGGCTGACCGATCGGTCTGCACGGTGAAATAGTGTTGGTAGCGGTGGTTGGAATATGGTCGCGTAGAGGGGCTAAGGAGGAGGGGGTGTGAGGACTCCATTGTATTGAAGGCGCAATATATAGCTCTTGCAACGAGGAGTATGTGGTTCGGGCGTACGGAATCGTGTGGCGCTTGCACAGGCCACACGATCAATGATACTATAGAATATTCTTTAGAACCTGCAGGCTGGTCCAGGACGGAACGTGAGATGGGATTGGATAAGCACCACTCACCCAACATCTTAACCGGCATATTGTCTGTCAGTTTATAAGTGCATTCGATGATGGTTCTCGTGATAGGAAGTGATGGTACCGTTATTGCAGAGGACAGACCACAGCTGGGAGTAACATGTTTAAGGAGAACCAAAGGGCTGAGTCGACTGTTTTGAGGTTGGATCTGGAGCTAAGACACTCTGTGGAGTGGTATGTATGTGCATAGATGCTGATAGGTTACTTACCGGGTAGTTGTTTTAAATCCTTTACCGTACGTTGCCGATGGCTGTCCAGACACCTACACGTCGTCTGCTGTTCAAGTGAGGGGTCTCCGGAGTCTCCTACTCCATCCGACCATGGATGCGTGATGATCGATGGCCATCTCATTGCTCGTCCCTATGGAATGTCCCCTACAAATTCATACCCAGCTCGGAATATACCGACACTCGGAATGCGCCCTCACACGAAGCCTGAAGGCCTGAAGCTTGATGGCGTCCTACTATCCGCAAACCCAGGCAGGCCATTGCTATCATGGGACAGGCAATGCATGATTTTTTTTTGTACAAAACTTGGAATAACTACATACGCAACAGAAGATTTCATGTAATCGGTTTTGGTCAATCTAATAAAGGCAGGCAATGGCTACAAGTCTGCGCAAGAAACTGGATAAGATAGACTCTTAACATCCATGTATAAGCTTGTGCCTAAAGGAAGGCTGTATCACACTAAGCCACGTGCGGCAAGCCCCTTGGTAGGCACAAGTGAACATCACATTACGCGCAGGGAAGGTGCACAACAACGATTATTAAAGACCGGAGCGCACGATTGGAGTTGAAAACTATGTCAAATGAACTATAGAATCATGGTAACTACCTACTACATTATAATGTTGAACCCCAATAATATTGCTATGTGCTGTGCTGAGTAGTTAAGTGCCGTGCCATGCCGAGCTTACTAAATGCGGGATTTGAATCAGGCTCCTACATAACACAGCCCTTTGCGCAGTGGGAGTTTGAGGGCGTCCGAATTTCGAACCCAGCATAGCTTAATTCCCTATTAGCGAGCCTGAATTTGAATGTGTCCTGGCAGAATCTTGGATATTGCAGTCGAGTTTCCTTACGATTTACCGAATTGATGTGCTGAGAATGCACATGATATGACAGAGACTCCCTGAGAATATCAAGACCAATGCCCCAGCAGACCTCTGGGATCATGACTGGGATATCCTAAAAATGCAGTTTCTCACACCATTCTCCTTAGAATTTCTGTGCTAGAGAGCTATCTTCTTCATATTACATGAAGTATGTAATATAGCAGAATAGACCTCTCTGACAGCGTGTGTATTGCGGATTGGCAAGACAAGGTGTCATGATCATGCATTTGCCTCTGTTTGCGCACTACTTGTTACTGACCCAAAAATGTTGCACACGTGTATAAACTGACTTCGTGCCCATTTTACAAAAATAAAAGCAGCCGTAGTCCGGCGGGGGCATCAGGAAACCTACCCTACATATTTCTAAGAAAAAAAGCACACAGACCGTACACAGCTTTGAATCTACCAGCCCAACATATATGACTCCTGATAGGCTCGTGACTCGATGGAGCTCTGCCTCGCTTTCCTGTTTGGTTTCAGTCCATATCTCGATTTTCTACTCTCCTGGGAGTCTCACACACCGCACTCCAATTACTCCTCTCCTTGTCCCTCGAGCGAATCAAGTCTCATCGATCATGCCCCTCCCTTATAGTACTTTTCAATCGTGTTGTTGATTAGTATGCCCGTCTCACGCCATCGTCTTCTCCCTCCGGCGGGTTTCCTGGTTTGTATTGCTTGACGTAGATAGGGGCCCAATTTGGTCCCCGCACTGGTCGGATGCAAGAGTTGCTCATCCACTCGCTCTTCTGAGGACGGAAGACGCTAAGCGTCGTCTCCGTACTACTACTCTTGTAAGTATCGTCATATCCACACGCATTTGATCAACAAAATCTCTCGTTCTAGAGCCATCCTTTCTGTGTTTCAAATGTCCTACGACCCTCTCGTACGCACCACGGCAGCTGTCTCCCTCACCTATGCATTCATATCCCTCTCGTATGGGTGCATATTATACATTGTTCGGTTCAAGACCCTGAAAAGCATATATAAGGCGACAAGGTGGGCACAGGAGTCACATGGAACCACCGCATTCATATGTGGAGGATGTGGGGGTAATGTTGGCTAGGTGCGTGACCATGCTCTGTCCCCCTCCCTCTCGCTTCCTCATCGCCTATATTGATACGCAGTTCCATGATCATCCATATCTCCTCTATCTTTGCCTTCGCATGGTGCTCCGGACCCACAGCCGGTTCGTCCACTTCTACATCACTCAACCCCAACGCAAAAGACATTGCAGGGGTATGGGAAGCTGAATGGCGCTGTGGAATGGACAGAGATGGCGAGGGAAATGAGGGATGTAGAGACGGAAGTGGAAACAAGTGGCGAGACGGGGAGGGGGCGCGAACGGCGACGAGGCAGAGTGAAGGACTCTAAAGAAGACTGGAAATGGAAGACGACGGACACAAAAGCACTGACTTCTCATACATATGGCGACGACCGTCGCGATCGTATTTCGTCTTCGTTGGACGTCGTCACGGGTCTTCGTTTCTGTGTGTTAGATGGAGCAAAAAGTCCGTGAGCAGCAGCGGGGAGCGTGCACCGGCTTTGCCACATGACCTCACATGTCAAGAAAGCTTGGAGAGTGGCAAGGAGAATGTCCATCTTAATGGCGCTACGAGCGATAATGTCCGGAGAGGGGGCGTACCAATACGTTGGCTGCTTGTTTATTCACCCTCGTGAGTACTTTTACGGTGCCGTCAGATAATAATTCAACCTCGAAGGTAACAGGCGTCATCTTTATGTTCCTCAACGGATGGCAGTATGATCACACGATCATTCGTGTCATCAGGTATGGCAAGCTCCAGATCCATGATGTCCTGTGCATTCGTCTGACCCATAAAACTAGTGCCATTGGGCCATGCGAGCCTGTACGAGCCCTTCTGGTATCGGTCCAAGACCCCTGATACATATGCGAATGGGGTGTGTCGCGAGACGATCGCGTGGATAAAACAACTGAAGGTGGTGACATAGCATTTTGTGCGACAGTCCACGGAGTCGTCGTAACCTTCATATGGCGGTAGACCCTTGGTTAGGCCCTTACGAACGATGGTGGCATTGCATTGCATGAACTGACAACGCATGATGTGAGACCTGGATTTCATTAGCAGACGACTGTTTATTTTCATGGCCATCGCCAAACAAATCATTGTATCTACCCAGTCAGCACAAAGTGATCACAACCTGTAAGGGGTTAACAGGTTAGAGCAAGTACCAAACGCTCCCATCAAAACGTCAGCAGTCGAGCCATCCTTTACTAGGACTCTCGTCTGGTCCATCGTCGATTTTATGTCAATGGTGTATTCTGTAGCTCTAGATGTCCATGCTACCCCACTTCAGTGCGCATGAAGCGTAAGAAAGGATGGTGGGGAAGAGCGAATTCAGTTGCTGTAGAGAGACTCACGATATTGGGAATGCTCAATTCCTTCTTCAGTTCTTGTCAAGTGTCGCATACATGATACGTGCATAGTAAAAACAGATATTAAGAGGTGCACGAGGGAAAGGATCTGGTGAAATGCACCTCGACAGGCTTAAGTCACTGGACCAGGTGATCGCAGTAGTGGTTACTAATATCAGTGAACATAAGATTGTCCCAGACATCCGCAGAATGGAATGAGAAGGAAGACATCGCAAATACCCACGTTGTTGCCCTCTTCTCTGATAGTATTACATGTGTCTTCTAGGACAATGTGAGCGGTAGTCCCACTTCCGACTAATTGTTGTCACAACGCCTTGTGTTTCAGGATGTCAGAGAGAATATTCTGTAGAATTTGTATGAGAACGTATAACTGCCCCAGCAGTGCGGTGATCTAAAGAGTCCTACTCCACTATAACCATGGAATATTGTCGAGCATCTTCAAGCGATGGGTGAGAGGGGTGTTCATACGGCGCGGACGTTGGTCTACTGCTACGGTCAACTGTGAATATACCAGTAAGTAAGAGTCATTGATCCCAGAGAACGGAAAGGATGAAACCCACAAACGCAATAAATCCTGGCTGACTCCGTAAGCTTTACATTATCCGCTGCCGAGGCAATCTCGCGTTCAACTTGACCATTGGCCATTACCAGCGGGGAGCGATCACAAGAAATGTCCGAGAAGGCGAGCGCAAACAACGGAGAGACAAGAGCGATGAGCTTGAAGACAGGACGTCGTCGTGGCCTTGAGGCGAGGGATCACCGGTCGTGACTTGCTTTTATTGGGAGGGAGTCAGGTATACGAATGTAGAGAGTTGAGTAGGCACCTTTTTTTCCGAGGGAGATATCACAACAATTCAGGCTACGAGGCTGACTTACCGACTTACTTATAATTTTTCCGAGCACAACAAAGTCAATTGCAGCAGAAGAACACAAGTGCAGGTAATCTACACATGTCCCTCCAAATCTGCATATTCTGGCACATCACAGCCAACACACTCAAGCCTCGTCTTGACCCACCGCATCCTGTATCTTGCTGAGCGAGTAGCAGCATGCCTGTAACCCATGACGAACACTGGATTATCTTCAAGTAGCATCTGCAAGCGAACTAGGTTATCCTCCGAAAGGTTCTTTTCGAGCTCATACGTCAGTATGAGTGCTTCATGCAGTCCTTCAGTCGCGAATGCACCAAGCATCTTCTTGGCATTATCATTCAATTTGCCTATTAGATTCCATTGCATCACATTTTCAATGCGGACCCTCTCAGAGCATTGCCTCAGGGAACCGGCACTACTTCCCTGAGCACTGGCGGACATGGTGTCCAGTTCACGATCTGGGGCATCCCTCTTGCGCTTTTCGCCGTGAACAGATGCAGGTTTGATAGAGGAGTCGACCGATAGCATTGCAGAAGATGGTGGTGAGACGGGGATAAACGAAGGAGAAATGGTACCAGCATTGGTAGGGATAGGTAGGGATTCAAGTGACACAATGTATTGGGCCACTTTGTCCTCGGGGTGCTCGTCTGATGCAGCTATAGCTTCAGATGGTGGGAGCATTCTTATAATGTGCCGGTATGCAGCTTGAATTAACCCGAAGAACTGGCAGTCTTTCGTGTATACCCGGAGCCAGACCTCTGCAAACGTGGAAGGCGTAAGAACGGAGACGTCGCTAGGGTCCACCTTGCGACCAACTGTGCATGTACACGTATCACAAGGCTCAGTTACTGACAGCTACCATCGAGAGAGTACAAAAACGTATACTTACTATCTGGTTGTTGCCTTGAGTAAAATATCACGTCATCTAATGGGTTACTTGGACCCTTTCCATAGTGGAGCACCGACACATTCACTATTACATACTCCTGTGTGAGCTGCATTCTTCGTCTACACCTTTCAGTGATCCAGACTTTGCGACCTCGACGATACGAGCAGGGGTAATGTTTTGGAGCACCATGTCATAGTCGGCATATGAGAAAGTCTTGTAATCAACGAGTTGGTAGAGATCACGAGTACGTATACGTTCTACGATAGCGCGCGCAGGTTCGAGTTCCTGTTTAGTTTTATTAAAGGTCACTCAGTGCAAGAAGGAAAACGCCTACTTTTGCAGTTGATTCCTCGATCTTGTTGAGAAGGTGATCGGTGAGGAAGACGTACCGATCGGGTTTATTGATCAAAGACGCGAGTTTGAGGTAAGGCTCCGCTGCGAGGAGGGCGTCCGCGACCATATATTCAATGGCCTGAGCTGGATGGTGTGTTTGACATAAAAGAGCTTTGAATACAAACGCATGAGGCAGGAACTTACTGGTCATGTCGTTATATAAACATTTTTGCAGAGAGAAGTGAGTGTAATACAGCTCATATATTTGGTTCGCATCCTGATGTCATAGCATATCTTGTTATCGATAACACGCGCAGAGGAGATAAATCTGCCGGTGGAGATGGAAACAAGATATGAAGACGTCCATATCATTAGATTAGGCAACTGCCATACCTTGAGATGGACAGATTCCCTCTATCACCTACAGCATAGCAATCTCGCGCTATACAATCGAACCTAGGAAACGTAAACCAACACGCTCGCAAGCACGAGCTCATCCACTCACTCGTCGATATCTAAGCCGTTCCGCATGTTCGCTATAATTTCGAAAAGGAAGGGCTTCTCGGTACCTAGACTGAGTAGTATAGATGTGGCGTCGACGTGTGGCCGATGTGATTTATTCAGGAGTATGGTACGCACGGACAACGTGTTCTGTCCCCTGCAATGAGTGCTTTGACAACGATGACTTCTTCCGGCGTAATTTCTGGCCTATACGTCTCAACCAAGTCGTCAAACATCATTTGGGAGGCATCTTCATGCGTGCAGCGTTTTCCAGGACCGTCAGAAATGACCATGCGAACGGATAAGCGAACAGCAGATGACGACAAGACATGTATGTGCACGTGCTCACAGTACAGTTGGGATGAAGGTGCCATCCCAGAGATGAGACCACGGTCCGTGTCCAAGGTCATGACACAGTCCTGCAAGTTCAACGCACTTGACATCTTGATCTGTGATGCCGAGCTGGGGCTGGGATGTTTTGAGGTGCATTGCCATCAGTCTTGCAAGATGTCCGACAGCGGCGTTATCGTAGCCAAATCGGAATGCGATGCGTGCTGATCAGGAAGGGTTATGCAAAACTAAGTGAGGATCTACCCAGACAGTGTTCAAACCGATTGTGGGAAGCTCCAGGGAAGACGAAGTATGAGACACCCAGTTGTTTGATGCACCTCAACCGCTGGAAATGTTTGCTAGATGATGTACATATGGGTAGTAGTGCGACTCAGGCAGGCATTGGAAATAGTGGATGAGAGCAAAACTGGCCCAGTACTCACGTGTCGATGAAGGAACATATCCATGGTGAAAACGAGACTAGTGAGCGTGGATACAGGCACCTCCAGGAAAGCAGCGTCCAACCTACCGTAATCGTGAACCCAGTCCTTGAATTTCCTTACCCTTGTAGGTGAACCCGGTTCTCCCACCTCTTCCATGAAGTGGGATTTGGCGACCTTCAAGGATGATGATTAATTCAATGTCAGACTTGGATGCAGGCGAAGACAACGAGGGTGGCAAGTCCGCACCGGAACTACCCGGCTGGCCCTTCCATGGAAGTAACTATTGTATGTCACACCCGTTTGGGCCGTTTCATCACAATTTCTCTTTCCAGAGCCATCCTATCCATGTTTCGAGACCAAGTAATGGCATACGGCCTTTTCATATGCACAACAGTGCTCGTTGCCTTCATCTGTACACTTCATGTCGCTCTAGTACGGGTGCATATACCTTGTCCTATTTGTGACCATGAAAAGCGTGTATAAGGCAACACTGAAGGTAGGCACAGGAGACACAAAGAACGATCCCATTTATATTGAGGAACATGTGGGTAAATGTTGGCATTGCCAGGGATGTGGTACACGATCATGCTCTCTTTTCCCCAACACGCAGGACCACAATCTTCTTTATAGCATCTATCCTCGGATTTGTATGGCCCCCCGGGTTCACAACCCATCCATCCACTCCTTCGTCACTCAGCCCAAATGCAGCAATTGGTCCTAGAATAATCGTTTCGGCCCTTTTCTTCTTGGGTGTTGTTTGTTTCGGAGCGATCGTGAAGACGTTTCAGGGGCACGGGAAGCGTGCACGGGATGATGTCAATACAAAAAAAAGGACCAGTGTATTCCTCTATTTACTCTGTCGCAAATCCTGGAATAGGCCCTTTGATCTGAAATTGCAGCAACACAATTCTTATCCCCGATGTCCATCAATGCGCTATCGATATTAGCATCAAGTCCGAGTCTGCACGAGTACAGAAAACCTTTGTAGCAACAACTGACTCCCCGCGAGGTGCCGGAACCTAATTCTGGTGGTTTACTCTCCGCCCGTGTCCCAAGTGGACTTCTCGGATGTGACGTATGAAGTTGTGCCTTCGAATAAGGCATTCACAGCCTTGCCATCCACACGTAATCTCGACGCCACGGGCCATACGTCGAATGCCGTGTACAGCGCTGAAATGTTCCGGCGCTGTACCACACGTGATAAGTTCCCAGCATTCATTGCCATCTTGATTGTAAAAGCACAGTTGAAATGGACAATTATTATACTGGTTCTGTCGAAGACGTTAACAATCTCCCAACACATACAAGTCAAAGAGACATACGACTTGATTATTTGCTGTCTGAATCGGGTCGACAGCAGCGACTAAAGCATAGAACGCACTGTGTCATCGCGTCAGCAGGAGATCGGCCAGAGCAAGTAATTGAGTACGCAAGGAACGCACCTGGTTACCGGATCAACACCGTATTCGAGGTTTCCATCATCTGGGGAGGACATGTCCTGCAAGGGGACTGGGAGACAGGACAGTGAACTTTGACGTCCTGTAAATAGTCATGGTATGTTCTCTTATAACTTGTAATGCACCGGGCAAGGGTTATAGTGGCACTGGAGGCCGGGGATAACAAGGTTGGCGCGCAAGATTGCCGATCCGAGCCACATTATTACTAGCGTCAGGGCAGAACGAGCCAACCAGTACATTTATCATGCGTAGCATGAGAGTGCAAAAAATTCTCTTGTTTGATCTGTGCAGACGGCTTGATGGTGAGCACACAACAGTCGAGTAAGGCCCCTGCACCTTCTGGTTGGCGAATGAGTTCACTAGCAGTGCTTGCGCATGACTCAGTGCGAGGGATTCATTATTATTGAGTATAAGCCCAAAAGCAAACGTCCAACGCACTTGAAACAAAAGCGAAAGGTGTTGCGAGCTCGGGGGTTGATGCGGATGCATTCGGTGACGTACATGATATTCACGACGGACGTTGGCAGCCGGTGTTCTCCAGCGGGCCGACTTTGGTGACCAGCCAGCCTATGGGACATAATGCCATCCACCAGGCCACATTTGTAGGCCGCCGATCGGCTAGAAAAGGGCTGCATAATAAGGATAAGGGTCATACTTCCAAAAACAAACCTCAAAGCTCCAAAATTACATACCTTGATTCCTAGAACCCACGCCGCGGCAGAAATTGGGCGGGGTATTTACCTAGATTCACTACGTGCCACTTAAGGCCATGAGTGATCCGACACTATCTTTTTCCGAAGTTTGTCCTCTAGGTTTGACACCACCGCCCCGGTAAGAACTTCTCCGAACAATGTTGGAGGCAAATGATCCGCTTTTGGAAGGATGTGATTCTTCGGTTGAGACCAAGCGATGATCGGAGAAGCCCAACCAGGCTGGAGGGATTCGACATCTATAGTAGGGTCAGGTTCAGAGAGAACGTATCGTGGGAATCTCACCCGGCTTAAGCAATCGACCCCGGGATCACGAATGAGATCTGAGAAACGCAAGTCCCCACATAGGTTCTGTTCAATCATTTACAGCGGTTGCATCGGAAACACCACAGCTAAGTTGGCCAGATAGATGAATTGTAGTATCTGCTTGCTATAGCTTTTGAATTCGTTTGAGCACTCGAAAACTTCAAGTAATGTTACTACATAACACTACTTTCGCCGATTCATTATGGACCATAATGACCACCCCTGGGTTTGCAGATAGCGGATCGGGCAAGATTGGGTTTACATATATAAAGTCAGCTGGCAATCTCCCTGGTACGTTTGTTATATTACATAAGCTTGAACAACTCACCGCCTTCCTACTCTCAATTCGTTTTATATCATCTTTCGTGTCTTCGGGCTGGCGAGGTTACATCTGTTGATACCTGAGCTATCTTTTGTAGGGTAGTCAGCTGAATTCATCCCATCCCATCCCGTCCTCGACGGCAACAATTGAGCACGCTGTTAAATATTAAATAATTAAATCAGAGTACAAATGTACTGCATGCCCACATCCCACTTTCTCTCCCCACAGGGGTAGACTTTCACATCTATGTATATGTCACCATTTTTCTAATCTCATCCGGTGTGTCCAACCCACCCACTTCCATAATTTTTCATCACGGTAATAAATTCTGTGATGGATCCAGTCAGGCGCGAATCTTCTATATGAACCTTCATTGTACCACAAAACGGCCAGGCTTCGCCGGCAGCACCCAATTGTTTTCTGTGGAGTTTTTGTTTCTCGGTCGGGCTGAGTGAGTGATATAACTGGTTTGCTAATTATAAGTGGACCCTCTTTCCCAAACGTAAGGCATCAATATTCAGTATTTGATCATAGGGAGGCCGTTCGCGTCATGTAGCTTACGCTCCTCTTCTCACATCTTTTCTGCTGGAGTCATGAACGGACGCCAAGCCACGCGCTGCGCATATTCGGTACAAGCAAGAGAAGGAGAAAAATAAACCAAGAAATTAATCCAAAAATGGCCTGCGATCCCCTCGTACGCACGGCGGCGCTCGTCTCCGTCACCTGCGAACTCACGTCCCTCTCGTACAGGTGTGTATGCATCGTCCGGTCCGGGACCATGAACAGCATGCATAGGGCTACGACGTGGGCACAGGAGGCACAGGGACCCACCACTCCTATCTTGTGGAACGTGTGGGCGACGTTGGCTTGGTGCGTGTCATGCTCTGTCCTCCCCTCCCCTCCTTGTCCCCCACGTACGCAGGTCCATGATCTTCGTTATCACCTCTATCCTTGCCTTCGTATGGTCCTCCGGATCCATAACCGATCCATTCCTTCGCCGCTCAGCCCCAATGTAACAATCAGTCCCTATCGGTATAGTTATTTTGGAGCGAGCATGAAGACGTTTCAGGGGTATGTGAAGGTGAATGGCACACGGGATGAACAGAGATGGCGGGGGGAACTAGGGATGCCGTAAAACGGAAAAGGAGGTAGAGAGGGAAATGGAGATAAGTGGCTGGAAGGCGAGGAGACGTGAAAGGGGGCGAGGCACAGTAAAAACATTGAGAAAAAAGCTGGAAATGTACCTGTGCAGATGATGGACATGGCAGTGAACCGAAGCCAGCTCCTCGTACGTACAACAACTGTCGCGATCACGCTTCACCTTCGTTGGACGCCGTCGTGGGTCTTCGTTTGTGTGGGTTAGATGGAGTAGCGATTCCGTATGCGTTAGAGAGGCAGCGGGAGCATGCATGGGTGGCACACGACATGGTGTGTGCAGAAAGACTGGGAAAACATCCCTCATGACGGCGCTATGGGCGTGTAGTCGCAGGCTGGGATTAAGCATTCGTATTTGGGGCTAGGACGGAGGAACAGGTAAAATAAATAAACCCACCGTCCACAGGTACGGCTTCATGCCCATTGGAAGCTTAACATAAAATTTCTCGAAAGCGATCCAGTGAACAAGCAGTCAATCATCAATAATGTCACTCCTATGAACGCCTCTGCATTCCCAACCCATTCACACACACGTGAAGTGCGATATTGTTTCCAAATAGTGCCATATGTAACGCTTAATCTCCGGTTTCTTAAGAGAAGCGTTCATCAGTATCAGGATCATTGATGACGGTAAATAGGTGAAGGGGGTGGTTCCCAATCCCGGTCGTGTTTCGGCGAAACTAAAGAATGATGGGAAGGATAGCGTTCATGGGGACGGGTGTCTTTACGACGCCTGGAATCGCGGACCATCGCGTATATAGCTAATGTATTTTTGTCTCCGGGTGGTTTGCGGATGCAGCGAGAGGAGAGGTGTGATACGGAGGAACACGCGATCATATATGTCGTCGGAACCAGAGATGTCGAGGTCGCCGGTGCGGTCCTTGAAGGTGACAGGGATGTTCTTTGACATAACGGCAGTAGGATAACTCGTGCTATTAAGTATGGCGAATGCCAGATCCGTAGTGTCCTGGTCACCTCCCGTACATTCGTTTGTCCCATACCACAACTACAGATATTAAAAAGTGCACCAAGGAAAAGATCCGGTGGACGCACCTCCGCAGGTTTAAGCCACAGGACAAGTATAACGAAGTAGCGGTAATGATCAATCGACGTGATGTTCTCAAGCCGATGGATTAGCTTTCCCGCCAGCTCCTCGAGGATCTTGACATCAATCGGAACATCGCCAAGATCATCCAGGCACCCTAGGTTGGGATTGTTATGCAGGTTTCTTGAGTTGGTAGAGGGAAAACTTCGCAAATACCTACCTTCCTGCCCACTTGCACAATTGCGAAGCCATCAGCTTTGCGGTCCCTCCTTCCAATGAGCATGCAGTAATTGTTGCCACGATACCTTGCCAGTTCAACGCGTCAGAGTGAAATCCCGGCCTGTAGAACTTGCATGGCAACGTACAACCGCTCGAGCCTTGCGATGATCTAAAGTGCCTGCTCCGTTAGAGCCATGGGCCGCTGGCAAGCATCTTCAAACGATGGACCCGGATGGTACAGGAATTGGTCTGCTGATACGCTTAACCGTAAGCCAACCAGTGATGTAGGAGATAGCGAGCAGGCTGAGATTTACAAGCGCGGATGAAACTCAGATAGCTAAAGCCCAGCTAACTCGATAAACTTTCCATTGTTCGCTGCCGGGGTGATTTCGCGTTGAACTAGCGGGGGCCAAGTGCAACGGGTGACCGGGAAGGCGAGCACATACGATAGGAAGAGGACAGCGTTGGACGTCACAGCTTCGAAGGCGAGGCACTGTTGGTTCGGAGCGTGGAACTCGCTTCCAGGAAGAGATCGGAGTAGGCGCTGGGGCAATTAGGAACCTTGGCTTGTTCCGCTTTGCAAGAAAACAATTGGAACAAGCGTTTCTCCGATGACTCTTCCACATCTTCATTTCCGTTATTATCAGCAAACTCATCCCCTCTGCCCGTGTCATCGATAAGACGTCAAAGACGCCAACCAAATATACGAGCTGTACTGCACTTGCTTCCCTTTTGCACAAACGCGTACATATACATCCGCATGACCAGCGAGTTCCAACTTTATTTGTTTGTGTCCAAGATCCTTTTATGCCAGACTCGCCGTTATGTGCAGACTGTGACATGGTCCGCCAAAACGCTACACCTGCTCGTGTCGTCGAAGTCGCAAAATCCGCATCGCTGGAAGGTGTAGACGCATGATCGGTGTCACAGCTGACGCCAGAGCATGTAGCGGCGAATGTGTCGGTGCTGCACCATGGAAAGGATCCAAGTAGCTTGATAAATGATGTGACGTTTACTCAAAGCAACAGCCTGATCGTAAGTACGCGTTCCTATACTCTTTCGATGGTAGCTGTCGGTGACGGAGCCCCGTGGTGTGTACACGTGCACAGTTGGTCGCACAGCAGACCCTAGTGACTTCTCCCCTCTTATGCCTGCCGTCTTCGCGGAAGTCTGGCTGCGAGTATACACCAAATGCTGTCAGTTCTTCGGTGGCAAATGTTGAGAATGCTCCAACCATCTGAAGGCATGGCTCCACTGGACGAGCAGCACGATGACAGAGAGACCCGGTTCATCGTGTCACCTGAATCCCAGCCTATCCCTACCAATGCCGGTACCACCTCCTCTTCGTCTATCACAGTCTCACCATCATCTTTTGATAGTATCAGTCGACTCCTCCATCAACTTTCATCTGGGTCATCTATTCGTTGCGAAAAATGCAAGATGGATGCCCGAGCCGGTGAGCTAGATACATGTCCGCCAGTGCTGAGGGAAGCGGAACCAGTTCTCAGAGGGTTGGCATTGAAAAGAAAATGCAATGCAATCTGGTAGGCAAATTGATCATGCGAAGAGGGTGCTTGCTGCATTCGCGACCGAATAACTGCATAAAGCGCACTTACGTTGATGCATGAGCATGAGAAGACCCTTTCTATGGAGAACCTAGTTCGCTTGCAGATGCTGCTTGAAGATAATACTATGTTCATCATAAGTTACAAGTATGCTACCGCTCGCTCAGCAAGACGCAGGGGTGTGATGGGTCAAGACGAGGTTTGAGTTGATTGGCTGTGATGTCCCGGAATGTGCAGATTTCGAGGAGTTTATAAGTAAGTGAGCCTTACAGATTATTTTCTTTATTTGACATCTCCCTCGGCAGAGATTTCTATTTGAATCTCTACATTTGTATCAATTCCCCTTGAGACATGCTTCGCGAGAATTCTTGTCAGCTAGACGGTCTCGAGGAACGAAAATTTTTGATGAGATTATTCAGGATAGGTAAGTTCGAGTAATGAGGACGGGACGAGTGGTCACCTGCAGTAAGTCGAGAGCAATCCATTGACGTCAGAGCCGATGAAGTTGACTGTAGCAGGCAGACAAGTACATATTTGGAATGCAGCGTATCGCATTGTTCTCCTTCAAGCTCTCCGTGGGGGATGCTGGCGAGGTCGTGCGAATTGCGAAAATTTGCAAGGACGCGAGTATGCCAGCAGCTTGGGGCAGTTTTCCAAGGCCCCGAGTTTGGCAAGTGTCGTACCTATGACACCTAGCAACACGATCAAGGACATCCGACGCCATACACAGACACGACGATGTATCACACATATGCCCTTGCTTTCGAGACACGGCGCCGTCGATTAGTTCAGCTTTGAGTTAGGCGAGTGACTTTGGTGTGTTGGATCAAGAGGATCCATTACGCAAACCGAGAGGTAACTGCGGTCCGAGTAGCAAGGAGGAGATCATGCTGAGCTTTACCAGAGAACTTATTGCCAATGGCTTTGAAAGTTGCATGGCATCCGAAGTGAGTGCAGAGAGAGGCAGACAAATGCAATAAAATCGAATAGCAGGACTCGAGTTGGACATGTCACACGTGTTTGCAGCACTGCCACCTCCAACTTCTAACTTATTCATATGGGCAGATACCAACACATACAAACAGTGTCTCCAAGTCGTCTGTGTGCGCACGCAGGTCCATGATTTTCATTATCACCTCTATCCCTCCCTTTGTATGGCTTTCCGATTCATCCACTCCTTTGTCGCTCAGCCCTAATGCAGCAATGCTCGTTTCGACCCTTTCCCTCTTGGGCACTGTTTGTTTTGGAATGATCATGAAGACGTTTTAGGGGTGCGCGAAGGTAAATGGTGCCACGGGGTGGAGAGAGATGGGAAAGGAGAGATGTCATAAGGGAAGAAAGACAGTGATATAAGGACGGAAACGAAGAGAAGAGAACGCGGAAGGCAGCGAGGGAGACTAAAAGAGCTAGCGAAAGACTGGAAACGTACCCACGAAGATGACGGCGGACACGCACTGGAGGCAACCTCTCTTTAGTACGTACTTAGCAAGTCGGCTGAGGACGAGATGTGGTACCCCGTACCCCTGCCGCCGGCGTTGACTTTTCAGGACATTCCCATGAGCACTGTAATTCAATGCCTTGATGGTATGCGACCAAGGGCTGAACGTCACCCATTGACGAATGGGACAAGTCGCATAGTACTGGTACTGCTGGCGATCCGATGGGTGAATCTTTCATTCCTATTGGGCTACTAGCCGAATCCTCACATGCCGAGGATGTTTATATGGATGCAACCTGTGTTCAATGTCTAGGCTGTTATACTGCGCAATCACCCGCTGAAAGGGTCTACTTGCACGAACGGTGTTCCGAATCCACTTTCCTGGCGGTGAAGTCTCCATCTAAAAATGCTGCACATGGGCGAAGTGGGTATTGAGCAAAAGGTGAGTACGTGCTGAGCGATCGCTCTGCGCGGTGACGCAGCGTTAGTAGTGGTAGTGGGAATATTGCACCATAGAGAGGCCGAGAAAGAGGGGCGACGAATGGTGGGAGATGAGTATAGCTTTTACAATGAGGAACATGCTGATCCATCGGGCTTTCAGGATATCAGGCGCTGGCACAGGACCAGGACTATGGAATATCCTTTGGAACTGACTGGTCTGGAGCGGAGTCTGAGAACCATCACCACCACTCAGCATCTTATGTAGCCAGATGCTTTTATCACTCGACAACAGGGCGCTCTACTCCCTTTATGAAAGTCAATATGTTCAAGTAGTGGTTCATAGTACGTTGCACAGCACCCTCATCATTTTTTTTAGGAAGGACCATCTATTCCTCCATTTACTCTATTGAAAATCCCGGAACAGGCCCTTTGATCTGAAATTGCAACAATACAATTCTTATTCCCGTTGTCCGTCGGTATGCCATAGATATCACCATCAAGCCCGAGTCTGCGTGAGTGCAGAAACCTTTCCTAGCAACAGTTCACTCCCCACGAGATACCAGAACTTAGTTCTGGTGGTTTATTCTCCGCCCGTGCCCTAAGTGGACTTCACGGATGTGACGCATGAAGTTGTGCCTCCTAACGAGGCACTCACATCCTTGCCAGCTGCACGCGATTTCGACGCCGCGGGCCATATGTCGAATACCGTGTACAGCGCTGAAATGTTCCGGCGCTGTACCGCATGTGATAAACTCCCAACATTCATTGCCGCCTTGACTGTAAAGGCACAGTCGAAGTGGGCAGTTACTATACTGGGTCTTTCGAAGACATCAACATTCTCCCAACACCCACAAGTCAAAAGAGGCATACAGCTTGATTGTCTGTTGTTTGGGGCGGGTCGATAGCAGCGACTGCAGCAAGGAATGCACTGTGTCATCACATCAGCGAGAGGCCAACCAGAACAAGTACTTGACCACGCAGGCAACACACCTGGTTGCTGGATCGACACCGTGTTCGAGGTTTCCATTGTCTGGGGAGGACATGTCCTGCGGGTGGCCTGGCAGACGGGACAGTGGTTTTCGATGTCCAGAAATTCGTCATGGCATGATCTCTTATAACTTGTAATGCACCACGCAGGGAGTACAGTGGCACTGGAAATCGGGGATAGGAAGGTTGGCACGCGGAGTTGGCAAGATTGCTGATCCGAGTCGTGTTGTCACTAATGTCAGGGCAGAACGAGCCAACCAATATATTCATCATGCTCCGCGAGCATATGTAGTGTGAGAGTGCAAAAACGTCTCTAATTTGATCCGCGCAGATGGCCTGAAGTAAGCAATCGGCAGTCAGGTGGGACCTCTGCATCTTCTGGTTGGCGAATTGGGTTTCGCTAGCAGTGCTTGCGCACGAGCAGCCGGAGTTCTCCAGCAGGCCAATCGTCAGGGTAATTTGCGACTGGCCTACGGGACATAATGCCATCCACCAGGTTACATTCAGAAGGGTTGCATAATAAGGATAAGGGGCATACTTGTGACACACAAACTTAAAGCTCAGCAATTACCTACCTTGATTCCTAAGAACCCACCCACAGCAAAAATTGCGCAGAGTCAATGTCAATACCTCGGTTCACTACATGCCACTTAAGGACCCTATCAGTGATCCGACACTATTTATTTCCACAAAGTAACTGAACTAATAGCAAACTTTACCTTCTAGGTTTGACATCACCACGCCGCCCGGATAAGAGCTTCTCCGAACAAGGTTGGGGGCGAATGATCCATTTTCTGGGAGTGTGGCGCAAGTGGTTTGGCAGTACTTTGGCTACCTCATTCTTCGGTTGAGACCGAACCATGGCCGGAGACCAACCAGGCCAGATCCAGACATTCGACATATACATAATACAGCAGGGAGAACGTACCGTGGGAATATTACCTGACCCAAATTTTAAAATCTGATAAGTGCGTTTTAAGCGTTCTGTCGACCCCTGAATCGTGGAGAAGTGGAAGTCCCTACGTAGGCTCTGTTCAGTTATTCACAAGGATGATCAATTGCAGCTGTCCTCGAAAAGATCACATCCATTTTTCCAGATGCGGCTGAATTGTGGCATCCGCTTGCTATCGCTCTCGAATTCTTTGAGCACTCGGCAATTTCAAGTAATGTATATAACAATTAACGCTACTTACAATTCATTATAGGCCATAATGACCACCCCTGGGTTTGCAGATAGCGGAAAGTTCAAGCTTAATGACGCCACAAATTTGCGCCCTCTCGATCGGACGAGCATTATTACTATAGGCTGTCGCTCTAAGCGAAATTGGCAAGATTGGGTTATATTTAAGTCAGCGGGCTACTGTGGTAGGTTACATAATGTATCACATAAGCTTGAACAATTCGACGACTTCGTCGACAACAATCGAGCACGCCTACTAGTATTAAAATAATTAGATCGGAGTATGTACTATCGTGCTCAATTTCCGGCGCATCCCACTCTCTCTCCCCACAGGGGTAAATATGTATATATCGCCATGTATATAATCTCACTTCATGTGTCCACCCACCCACTTCTCGTTATACCACGAAACGGCCGGGGTTCGCCGGCAGGCACCCAATCGTTTGCTGTGCGGTTTTTGTTCACGGCGGGGCTGCAAAAGCAGTGATGTTTGCTAATTATGAATGATCACTCTTTCCCAAATGTAGGGCATCGATGTGCAGCACTTGATCATAGATACGCCGTTCGTGTCATTTACCTTACGCTCCTCTTTTCATATCCTTGCTGCCAGAGTCATCAATCAGTGCCAAGCCACTCGCTGCGCATCTTCGGTGCAAGTAAGAGAAGGATCAGAATAAACCAGGGAACTAACCTAAAAATGGCCTGTGACATGTGATCCTCTGCGGCCGTCTCCCACACCTGCGTATTCAGGTCGCTCCAGTCCAGGTGGGTATGCGTTGTCCGAATCGGGACCATGAACAGCATGCTATGCCCCCCCATCCCTTCATTATCCCCCACATACGCAGGTCCATGATCTTCTTTATCGCCTCTATCCTTACTTTCGTATGGCGCTCCGGATCCACAGCCGATCCATTTCTTCGTCGCTCAGCCCCAATGTAACGATTGGCCCCTTTCGGTATTGTTAATTTGGAACGATCCTGAAGCGTTTCAGGGGAAGGTGAGCGGCGCTTCGGGATGGACAGAGATAGCAGGGGAAACGATGAATGCCGTAAAGGAAGGGACATAGAGAGCAGAAATGGAGATAAGTGGCCGAGGGGAAGGGGACGCGAAAGGCGGCGGGGCAGAGTGAAGGACCGAGAAAAGACTAACGTACCAGTGCAGATGACGGACACGACAGAGAACCGGAGCCAGCCTCTCGTGCCTACAACTACCGTCAGAATCACACTTCATCGTCGTTGGACGCCGTCGCAAGTCTTCGTTTGCGTGGGTTAGATGGAGTAGCGAGTCTGTACGCGTTAGATGGGCAGCGGGAGCATGCGCGGGATGGCACACGACGTTGTGTGTGAAGAAAACCTGGAGAGTGGCTAGGGAAATGACCGTCGTGATGGCGCTACAAGCGTGGAGTCACAGGCAGTGATGAGATAGAGGCTATACCACAGGACGCCAGCCCGTTTATCCACCACCCATGGGTACTTTTACTATACCGTCAGAGAACAGTATGGTGTTGTTCCTTATGTCCGATGGGCGTTTGTCGAGATACCTTGTGTAGCCCGCAATATGTTGTGTTGCTTGATCAAGCGCTGGCATTTAATTCACTCGAGATACTGGAGACGTGTCAGAGTGGTTCACCGTGTCTCTATGTCAGCTCAAAAAAAATGTTTGAAGCAGTTGAAACGAATGTAAACTGTGGCGTGATAGCAGGTGCGACTGGGCCAGCAGTTACTGCGGATGCATTTGGTGATGCACGAGAGTTGCGTAGATGGAATTGCATTCATTACATTTAATTTCCCGTTCCCTGTTGTAAAAGTCGACAAAAGGGTGCAGTGAAGAACTTAGCCTGCGCGTGCAAACAGCCAGGATTAAGCATTCGTATGGGACGGGGAAACAGGTATAACAAATAAATAAAACCCACCGTCCACTTGCGTCCATCGATAAACCTGTGCCGCCACCGCTTCATCCCCGTCAGAAGCTTACATAAATCTTCTCGAAAGTGATCCGGTGAACAGGTAGTCCATCATCAATATCGTCACCCCTACGAGCGCCTCTGTACTCCCCGCATGCATGCAGTGCGATGTTGTTTCCGAATAGTGCCATATGCAACACGTTAATCTCCGGTTTCTCAAGAGAAGCGTGCATCAATATCAGGATGATTGATGATGGTAGGTAGGTGAAGGAGGTGTCCCCCATCCCAGACCTGTTTCGTCGAAACTCAAGGACGATGGGAAGGATGGCGTTCGAGGTGACGGGTGTCTTTACGCCACCTGGAATGACAGTCCACCACGTAGATAGCTAATGCGTTTTTTGTGTCTGGGTGGTTTCCAGATGCAGCGTGAAGGGAGGGTGTGATGCGGAAAGAACGTGAAATCGTATACCGTCGAAATCAGAAATGTCAAGGCGACCGGTGCGGTCCTCGAAGGTGCAAACCATGTTCCTCGACGAGACCGCAGCAGAATCACACGCCTAGGATAAGTCGGGCTATCGGGTATGGCGAATGCCAGATCCATGGTGTAGGATCATCTTCCGTACATTCTCGTCTGTCCCATAGCCCTAGCACAGATATTGAAAAGTGCACCAAGGAAATGATCCAGTGGATGCACCTCCACAGCTTTAAGCCATAGGTCAAGTTTAACGACGTAGAAGTGGTAACGATATTTAAGGGGAGGTGTGAAGCGGAAAGAACATGCGAGCGGATATGTCGTTGAAATCGGAAATGTTGGGTCGCCGGTGCGGTCCGCGAAGGTGAAGAGGTATGTTCCTCGACAAGACGGCAGTGGGATCACACGCCTAGGATAACTTAGGCTATCAGGTATGGCGAATTCCAGATCCGTAGTGTCCTAATCATCTCCGGTACATTCTCGTCTGTCCCATAGCCCTAGTAGAGATATTGAAAATTTCCCCAAGGAAAAGATCCGGTGGACGCACCTCCACAGGTTTAAGCAACAGGACGAGGTAGCAGCAGTGTTTGAGGGGAGGGCGTGAAGCGGAAAGAACAAGCGAGCGTATATGTCGTTGAAATCAGAAATGTCGAGGTTGCCGGTGCGGTTCGCGTACGTGAAAGGCATGTTCCTCGACATGACGGCAGTGAGATCACACGCCTAGGATAACTTGGGCTATCAGGCATAGCGGATGCCAGATTCGTCGGGTCCTGATCATCACCCGTACATACTCGTCTGTCCCATAGCCCTAATACAAATATTGAAAAGTGCACCAAGGAAAAGATCCGGCAGACGCACCTCCACAGGTTTAAGCCACGGGACGAAGTGTCGAGGTCGCCGGTGCGGTTCGCGAAGGTGAAAGGCATATGTTCTTCGACATGACAGTAGTGGGATCAGACGCTAGGATAAGTCGGGTTATCGGGTATGGCGCATGCCAAATCCATGCTATCTTGATCACCTCCCGTACATTGGTTCACTGGCCCGCGAAGGTGAAAGGCATATGTTCTTCGACATGACAGCAGTGGGATCAGACGCCTAGGATAAGTCGGGTTATCGGGTATGGCGAATGCCAGATCCGTGCCGTCTTGATCACCTCCCGTACAATATTGGCTTTGAACATCGTTAAGATCGTCCGGGCACCCCCAGAATGGGAATTGATATACAGGTTTCTCGAGTTGACAGAAGGAAAACATCGTAAATAGTTACCTTCCTGCCTTCTTCTGCTATATCTTTTCACGACGCCTTGCCATTTCGAGACGTCAGAGCGAAACTTCGGCTGCGGAATGTGTACAGGAACGTACAGTCACCCGAGCCTCGTCGCGACCCAAACTGGCCTGCTCCATTGAAGCCATGGATTCGTGACAAGCATCTTCAAACGATCGAGAGATTTGCTGAGATGGCACGAGAGTCGGTCCACCGATACGCTTAACTGCAACCTCTAAACCAATGAGTGAGTAAGAGGAAATAGCGAAAAGGCTGAGATTTAGAAGCATGAAACTCAGATAAAGCCCAGCTAACTGTAACCTTTACGTTGTTCGCCGCCGCGGTGATTTCGCGTTGAACTTGCCCCAACTAGCTTTTAGCAGCGGGGGTCAAGCGCAACAAGAGACCGAGAAAGCGAGCGTACACGATAGGGCGATGACGGTGCTTGAGGATTGGACGCCACAACCTCAAAGGCAAGGCATCGCTGGCATCGTGGACTTCACTTTCCAAAAAGTGATTGGGAAGGAGTGGAGTAGAAGTGAACAGGTTGCAACATGAACTGCGTCCACACTTGCTGAACCTCACACAGTCTGACTCGCTTTGTCATCTTGCGTGCAACATGTAATAAGATCAACAAGCCATCCCCACAGCACGTCCGGCACTTTGAGGCCTACGTAGACGCCGACAGACACCCTTGCCCTTGGTCTGAAACTCTTCAGCTGCTGCGCATACATGTCATATACATAAATGCGCTAGTACTTATCATAGTGACCTGGTTTCGACTGCTAATGACGTCAGAGGATAGCTGTCTACAACTCCGCACTACCCCAGAATCCCGGTTCCCAAATCGCTTGTACCGGTTCAATGGTTAGCTAGCTGAAGGAAGTAAATAGTTGGTTATCTCTGGCCTGCGGTTGTGGGCAAGAGGAACTTCCTGAAAAAGGTAGTAGATGTCAGTCATAAATAGCTGTTTGAAAAATCATTGTCACTCAGTCTTCGCCACTTAGTACATATTTCATACAGAAGGGCGCAGTCTCGCTTCCTTGTAGGTAATCCAACCTCATGGTGAGTTTGCCATCCTCGTTGTCTTCGCCTTCATTCAAGTCGTTGAACTACCCGTCGTCCTCAAAGCCGAAACCGATCTGGCATAGTGGATCTCGCATCATGGCCGAGGAGACGGAACCGGGCTCACTTACACGGGTAAGGAAATTCAAGGACTGGGTACACGACTACGGTGAGTGGGACGTCGCTTTCCTGGAGATGTCCACTTATCATGTCCACTCACACCAGTCTCGTTTTCACCATGGATCTGTTCTTTCATCGATACGTGAGTACTCCAGTTCGGTTCTCGTTCTCGCCGGTTTGCCCTGCCTGTCTGATACCCTATGTATGCGTCATAGCAAGCATTTCCAGCGACTAAGATACATCAAACAACTGGGTGTCTCATACTTCGTCTTCCCTGGAGCTTCGCACAACCGGTTTGAACACTGTCTGGGTACATCTTCCTCTCACTCTACGTAACCCCTTCTGACCAGCACGCTTCGAATTTCGAATTGACTACGAACACAGGCGTCGGACACCTTGCCAGACTGATGGCGATGCACCTCAAAACCTCTCAGCCCCAGCTCGGCATCACAGATCAACAGGTGAAATGTGTCGAGCTTGCGGGATTGTGTCATGATCTCGGACACGGACCATGGTCTCATCTCTGGGATGGTATCTTCATCCCAACAGCTCTGTGAGCATGCGCATACACGCGTCTTCTCGTCGTCTCCCTCACCCACGGTCTTTTCTGACAGCCCAGGAAAGCGCTGGAAGCATGAAGATGCTTCAGAAATGATGTTCGACGACTTGGTCGAGACGTACAGACCAGAAATTACTCCAGAAGAAGTCATCATCGTCAAAGCACTTATCGCAGGGGACAAAACGCGTTCTTCGTGCGTCTCCATACACTCTGACAAATCACATCAACCACGCTCCCGCTGATGCCACGCCTGTGCTATCCAGTCTAGGTACCGAGAAGCCCTACCTGTTCGAAATTGTAGCGAACGCGCGAAATGGCTTGGATGTCGACAAGTGAGCAGATGAACTCGTGCTCGCAATCGCATCGTTTTATGTTTCGCAGGTTCGACTATATCGCGCGAGATTGCCATGCTGTAGGTGATAGAGGGAATTTGTCCATTTCAAGGCAAGGCGACCCTCTAATCCAACGATATGGACATCTTCACTTCCGTCTTTATCGACAGGCTTATCTCCTCCGCGCGTGTCATCGATAACAAGATCTGCTATGACATCAAAGACGCCAACCAAATATACGAGGTGTACTACACTCGCTTCTCTCTGCATAAACGCGTATATAACCACAAGACCAGTGAGTTGCAACCCACATGCGTTTGTATCCAAGATCCTTTTATGACAACCACCGTCCAGCCAAAGCCATCGAGTTTATGGTCTTGGATGCTCTTCTCGCTGCAGAGCCCTACCTCAAGATCGCGTCTTTGGTCGATAAGCCCGATAAATACGTCTTCCTCACCGATAACCTCCTCAACAAGATCGAAGAATCGACCGAGAAAGTGGGCCTTTCTGTAGCGTTTTTCCCTATCACACTAAAGATAAATCTTTACTACAGGAACTCGAACCCGCACGCGCTATCATAGAACGTATCAACACACGCGACCTCTACCGACTTGTCGATTACAAAGTGTTCTCACACGCCGACAATGACATGGTCCGCCGAAACATTACCCCTGCTCGTATCGTCGAAGTCGCAAAATCTGGATCGCTGGAAGGTGTAGATGAAGAATTGGTGTTACAGCTCACGGAGGACCACGTAGCAGTGAATGTGTCGGTGCTCCACTATGGAAAGGGTCCAAGTAACCCATTGGACGACGTGACGTTTTACTCAAAGCAACAACCTGATGGTAAGCATACGTTTTCATACTTTTTCGATGGTAGCTGTCGGTGACTGAGCCCCGTGGTGCGTGTATATGCACAGTTGGTCGCAAGGCAGACCCTAGTGACATCTCCCTCCTTATGCCTGCCGTTTTTCAGGAGGTCTGGCTGCGGGTATACACCAAGGACTGTCAATTCTTCGGGTTAATTCAAGCTGCATACCGACAAATTCTAAGAATGCTGCAACCATCCGAAGGCGTAGCTGCACCTGACGAGCAGCAGCACGAGGGCGCAGTTACGCCCAAAGAACCAGACAACCCCGAAGCGATGGTAAAACTGTGGACACCTTCGACTTCTCTTGACTCGCTTCTATCGACGCCTCCCATGTCTTCGCGGAAACTGAGTGCCAGTTCGCTGGCTGAACATCGTTCTGGTCCTGGCACGGGCCCATCTCCAAGCACAGGTTCGCCTCGGGCTCCAGGTCCAGGCCCAAGTGGTGACCAACTCCACCGTCCGTCCACACCTATCGCATCCAACACGGTGGGCACGAACCGTCGTAGTCGCAGCTTTGGACGAAACCCAAGTTTTTCTGATAACGCGTTCACGACTGTCCCTCCGAATTTCAGGGACGTCTCGCCTTCGAGGAAGCCAAGGAGTAAACGCGCGAGGGAGGGTGAAGAAGGCGGTAGTGTGCCCGCGAAGAAGAGTCGGATTGATGGGGTTGGTAAGTCTTGAATCGGGGAGTTGTCGTCCCGGAATGCATACCTCGACCAACTGGCTGGTGATTTCTCGCTGCATGGCTGTTTCTGTTCTGTTCTGTTTTCTTTCTGCATGCATACCTGTCCGACTGAGAAGGTTACTTTGATACGCTAATACGCATTTGATGGATACAAGCATACCATGTCGCATACCTTGGAATGATCGCACTTAATAACAATGTCTTTAGCATCGTTCTATATCCTGATAGGGGTCCTCGGCTTACAAAAGAAGACGAACTCCACATATATGTACTCCGCCTCCACAACGTCATCACCGGTCCCCGTCAGCAGCCTAGCACACATCTACCTCCCCTCATTGGACTATTATGCCAATCAAACTCGAAGGAAGCTGTCACTGCGGAGCTGTCCGTTTCAACATATTAAGCAGTACACCCGTCCCGTACCAGGTCTGTCACCAATCTCATTGACGATAGCCGAAAGCCTTATCTTCACGTGCCATCGTTTCTGGGAATATCTATAGCTTTGTGTCTGTTCTATATGCCGCAAAGTCGGGGGTGTAGGCGGCTCCATCAATCTAGGCGCGCATGCGGAGACGTTGGATATAACTCAGGGGAAGGGGCATATCGGGTACGTTCAAGTTCGTTTCGTTAAGACCCCACCATGGATCCCTCTGGATATTCTGTCTTCGTTTTGGGGGCTAGGGAAACTGACAGTTCTGCTTGAAACAGCGTCTACAAAGCTGTTCTGGACCGCGACACCCCAGATGAATCCGTCGCCTCTTCGGAGCGTAACTTTTGCACGAAATGCTCGGCTATGCTCTGGCTTTACGACGAGAACTGGTAAGTGTACTTGCCCTACTCCATATCTTCCTTCATTCGATGGTTCTACTCGGTCAACGCCCTATGACACGATGATACCCGTTTTCAGGCCGGATCTCTTACACCCCTTCGCATCTGCGATCGACAAGCCAGAGCTCAAAGTACCTGAAGAAATGGTTCGTACACTGTTCCCACTATAGCAGTTCCATACCGAGCGGTTCTGACGAATCAACACCGATCAGGTCGTCGTCAAACTTGATTCGAAGCCTAGATACGTACGGTTACCTGAAGGCCCGAAACAGACTTATGAACACTATGGACCCGATTCGATCGAGGAGTGGCATAAGAAGCATGGAGAATATGTGGAGTAAAGTTGTCAAGTAGGGATTCGAGGTGTCTTGCCAATACGATAAAGGACAGGGGTATAAACTGGTAAGTGTTGACGTCGACTTTCAGCATGTCGTTTTGTTCTCAACACTGTTCAGCATACGTATTTTATGATACATATGGTATAGCTATGGTGACAAGGGTAGTACATCTAGAACCGTGTTTAATAACTGACTCAGCAAACCAAGGTGTAGCAATAATGATACATTATCGTCGGTCCTCAGAAGAATTGAGTATCCACAGAGATAGGTAAGTAAGGAGTGGAATGTGTGATCTATCAATACAGTTCAAAGTTAAGCTAGTCAGTACTGCGTAAGCAGGTGTTTTTGTTGTTGTAAGCGACGTGCCCCGTAAGAGAGAGATTAGGAGGGAAATAAATAAACGGCAGAGTTGGACATAGAACGAGCCCCGTCACGACAGGGAGCGTCGATGCCTAGGTACCGTATTCACCTCGAGGGTTGGTTCAGGTAAGGATGGCAGCGTGATATCATTGGAGTCTACGGGAATGTCCGCAGCAGCAGTAGCGGTCGGAAGTCCCTCCTTTGAGATCGAACGCTCCGACGTTGTCGCCAAATAAGGCTGTTGCTTGTTTTCGAGGTTCTTGTCCCCCAGGTCGTCGATAGAGTGGTTGGTGGAGAAGGAAGCTAAAGAATCGCGTTTGGTACCGGTGCGTTGTATGATGAAAATTGGCATCCCCGGATGCCTGTCGTACGACATATCTTGCTTCCATCTGATGCGCAAAAAAAAACAACAAAGCCATGAGATGCTAACACCGCCTGAAACTAATCAAGCGAAACGTACTCAGTCCCCGATGGACCGTTGGACATCGTGCCAGTCGAAATCCTGACCTTCACAATCGAGGCATACGCATGCCAATAGTTCCTCCTGGCCTCATCCGAAAATCCAAAGAACGCGAAAAAGATGGTTGCACAAACGACAAACAGGTATCGAGTCATGTGGAGAGACCCTGCCAACTGAGGGTTTTCTTGCCAGACGGACGACGGGTATTGAGGCACATAGGAAAAGTCGTAGTGGACGTTCGCCCAACTGATCCACGGTTGGATGTTAGAGTCAGTCGCGTTGCGGTAGATAATGTAAGCGCCGATGGGGACTGTGCCAAGAACCTCGACCCCAGCGAGGCCCATGAGACGGAAGTATTGACTGGGGCTCATGTTTCCGTTTGCATATAAAAGTCCCTTGATTTGGGCCCTGCGAAGAGCCAGCTTGCGGATGGTACCAACTACAGGAGCCGCCCGTGAGTGCCTGGAAGGGAACGCATAATACAATGTTATGAGTAACGTACGGCAATAACCAGCGGATACAATGCCGATCGCGACGGGCCAGCACGAGACCAGTGCATATGCAGGGAGCGTATTGTATATGGATGGATAGCATCCAATTTCCTCGAAGATGAGGAATCGCTGTGCCTGAACGATATAATCTGCATGCCACCATCATCAGCCCTCACTGATATCCCTCGGTGACTCTCTCATCACAGACTACTCACGAAGAATCATTTCTAAAATTGGGATGCCCAGACCGATAGCAAGATCCACCAAAACATCGCGCCGTTTCTCAGCACGAGTCCTGGTCACCGAGTCCACCGACACGATATGGTAAAGGTGTCGGTTAATGCAGAGGGATGCTGCTGGGAGGGCTACTGCGGATCCGATAATAAACTTGGACGCTGATTCTCCAGTAAGCGACAGCCAGAGAGAGAAATCCAAGACTCACAAATATCGCACCAGATGGGAGCTTTGTTGATAACAGTTGAATTCCAAACCACCGAATTGATAAACAGCATTAGACATGCTAGGCCTGCCCATATCATGTACAGACATGTTCCGGTGTTCCGGGCTGCAGGTACAACGTGTGAGTAGAGAGCTATCTTACAGCAAAATAAAATAAAAACGGAGCAAACACAGACCCTTGAGATGCCATGGAAGTGGGATCGCGCAGAGTACGAATCCGATGAAAGCACACGCAGAGAAAAACCAATTGGGAGGGTAGCCCATTCTTCTCTCTAGCGGAGTTGCAGAGAGGAAAAGATACTTAGAGAGAGATCTTGGATGCACTTGCAATTTCGGCCTGGACTGGCACGGAGGAGCCTACGACAGGGTAGAGCGTCCGCGGTGAGTTACGAGAGAAACAACTGAATCGTACAGTGACAACCGTTGGGTATTAAAACGTCTAGCTCGACCTTCTATATGGATTCGGACGTCCCCCTACCGTATTTGCGAAGGTGCTAGGACGAATGGATGGATATCGCTGTGAGTTGCACAGCCAATGATGGTGATAGGAGAAACGATTTTCCAAGGGGATGAAATCGCAACTGACCTCGTAATCAAGGTAACCTACGACTTTTAGGTGTACGTCTGTGGGTACCAGTTCCGACTGTCTAACCCGTGGCTAAGGCACGGCGCAGACAGAAAACTGATTATGGAGATTTGAAGCTACTGGCCAGGTTAGGCACGTAGTTGTTTTCGTCGTTCGCCTTCTTTCTGCCTTCCGCGGTTGCACAGATCTTCGAGCGCTTTTCAGTCTGGTTACTCTGTCGAACATTGCGGCGAGACTGCCGTACCCATGTCCTGTCAGCCATAGGACGATGTAACACTTCAACTTAGCGTCAAATATGGTTGCATCCAGTTAGTCGCAGTAATTTATCTCTTCCTACTCACTTGGCCTGGAATATCGATCGTGCGCCCGGGGGATAAAGGAAAAACCAGAGAAGACGAGGGATACACTGGCCTTGATGGCCGTCGACTGGGGTGTGCGATTGTCGGGTGGAGGGACAAGCTAACATCCAACTATAGACTGAAAATTCGAAGTATGCCATACCGGGCATACCTATCTGAGTCTCTAAGCAGTAGTCTCATGCCGTAGTAGTGTTTTCAGGTAGTGCTGACTAAGCCTTCAGCTGCTGCCTCCTCGCCTCTCCTATCTCCCACTACAACGGACGCTGAAATGAACAGAATCAGTGTTTGTGGTACTGAAGTCGTGAGCACTTCTTTTCAGCATCACTAATCAGGCTGCCCCAATATTGGCTCGACTCGACTTGGATCAGGGCTTGAGGCCGGGCCGAGTACAACACTACTTCCAACAATTCAGGCACGTCAGGTAAGGGTTTATTTTACATGTAAAGTTTGTTATACACAGGCAAGACCATCGGTAAATAGATGCTACACAAGTGTACACAACTTGCAAGTCCTTGAAAGCTTTGGCATGGATACTCAAACGCGCTCGACTTTCATGACAACATTACGAATGAACGGAGTCCAACAACTGATGTATACCTCAGCACCTCACATCCGCAGCCGGATTTACCATAAGAAGACCATTCACTTTATGTAAATCAAGGAAACTCACTCTTGCTGGAGGCTTGACCATTTCGGTACCAGACCTCAAACTTCCCGAAGCTGAGTAGGGAGCTCTTCTAGGACGTGCAGTTTGGGATCTTTAAACTGCGGCGCTGCTGAAACTTCATCCAGTGTCACGTCACTGTCTGGGTTGTAGGTGTCGAGGTAGGTCGTGCACACCTCCACAAGAAAATGTGAAGAGCAGATATCCACAAACTGCAGCGATCAAACTCGAATGGTACAGCAACATTTGGCTTTGATTGAGTTATTATGTGTGAGGGTTTACTGGGAAACACCTGAAGCCTGAAGGACGGTGATAGATTTGTAGGTAAGCTTTGGTCTGTGATTGTGATGGCCAGACCAACTTGCATCGCTGCTTTTCATGCTAAGGAGTAGCGCTGTGAAGTTCTACTACGCATTAGAGAAGGGTTGCTCGCGGTTTGTGCCTCCAAGCAGACAAAGAGATGTCATGGTTACGACCATCTAGGAAATTGCGATCCCATAGGCACCCGGCAAATCATGTTATGACCGCGCGAGATACCCAACGCATTCAAGGAAGCTCACGAATTGTCAGACAAAGAGACATCATGGTTATGACGCCTCCCAAAGTAACCTTCAGTGTGTGACGTTCTTAGTACATATGTAGACTGCTCTTTGGCAGATTAAGTGCATACTAGCTCACGGAAGTAACCAAGTCTTACAGGTAGCGTAATAATAGTCGTCCTGATCCCATCACAAGCCTATAGATGGAAGACAAGGTTACGGGGAGCGACGGTGTAGGTCTGACAACATCACCTACCAGCACTATTTAGTTACATAGAATCAGAATCAATAATCACGAGAAAATGGAGCGCCAACGACGGTGGTTGCTTGTTGCCGGGCCCGATTGCTTGCCAATTTGTTCAACGATCAAGCCTCCAAATTTGAACAATTCCAAAACCATGCATAGCAACGACCTAGCCATCCAAATGTGAGTGTAGTTCAATGAATGCAATACCATGGATTAAACCATTTCAAGTGTAAATGTCGCCAATTGTATGTAGCCCATGCACCACTTTACAGTACGTACCTTCCACGTGACCACTGGTAGTATGAAGTTCAGACCGAACTAAGCTGATGATCCTGAACACCACTAAGTCATGAGGTTGTCCACGATCTTCACGCCGGCACCGAACACATTGACGCTGCCCTTGTCTTGCACATCGCCCGAAACACCCTGCACAATTTTGACAGTAGAGATCTCGGAGTACCAAGTTGTCATTACTCATTCTCGCGCGGAGCGCTGTTGGGATATGTACATATCGGATCCGGGCTTGCTGTTAGCTGATGCAAACAAGTCGGGCTTCCAAGCGAGACCGCTTTTGTGCTTATATAGTCAAAAAAAAACGGAGTGAGAGTTCACCAAGTTACCCATACCTCTCATGCTTTAACACGCTTCCAGTCATGGTAAAAATACTCACCGGTGCTTTCGCCGTGCTCGCCAGCAACCTGCCCATCGTGGTAATACTCACACCCAGCGCGGGTGCCTTGACAATATGTTCCACGTTGCCGATACCGCCGTCAGCAATGACGGGAATGCCCAACTTGCGCACGAATTCGGCAACCGCACACGCGGCTGTAGCTTGTTGACGGTCCACCACCCAGACTTCCTGTGTGATACACATAGATCCATTTCCCATGCAGACAAGGAGACCATCCACGCTAGCAGCAATGAAGTTGACAGCTCGTTCGCGCGTTATGACATTTCCAGCAAGGTCTCAAATTTGGGGAATCTTTGCTTGACCTACTGGATTAATCACCAGCTAGTAGATAGAATTACCTTGCGAAGAGTCAAAGAACAACGATGTCGAGACCAGCCTCAACCAAAAGGCGGAGCAGTTCTCGATCATTGGGATGAGTGCCAATAGTAACAGTTCTGGGCTGGAGGACGGAAGGAAGGTGCGGATGAAGCGAGATTGAATGAAAAACAGAAGAGTAGGCGTGGACGTTTTTGAACCTGGGAATGTCCAGCGTTAACGTGGAGCTCTGTGAGTGGACTAGGCTGTGCAGAACTGGGTCAGATGCCGCTGCGGAATTCAGGCGCAGAGTGTGACGTCGCCTTCGGAGTTGGACCACGGATGAAAACCAGTGCCCCAAGGAAGCTACAAGACAATGATTCGAGCAACCCAGCAGACCCGGTTGTATGATGATCATTATTCCCGACACCAAGCAAGAGCCCAGCACTGGCAACCAACTTGAAGTGTCCAACTGTGACGCTGCCGGTGCCGCAGCCAGCTTCCAGAACCCTGCCATGCAGATTAGGGAAGCAGCTGACGCCTTCTCGAGCCATCCAGACCCACCCCAGCCTCCTCCCCCGGCGTACAGCCCTTACCCACGTCATCACAATCGCAGTCCGTTGACGGACACCACAACGACAACGGTGTACCGTCGCTCTCCCCTCTGTCGGTTTGTAAAGGCATTCTCCATTGCCTTTGTGCTTTATCTCTTGGTTATCGCAGTAGCAAGAACCACTATACATATGGCCTTCCGCTCGGTAGGCGTTTTGTTCGTGAGACGATGTGTACCATGACCGATATGCGTCGTTCCAGCACCAGCACCCAGGTCCAATTGTGGGAACACCCAATCCTGAAGACGGCACAATTCTTGATCGTATCGACTCTGCGAACTGGGGACATTACGAGTCCAATCCGACATGGCCAACGCTACCAAGGCCACAATTCAACTACCCCTACGGTGCCTACACTACATTCACGCTCCCTGTTAATGCCGATTCCTTGTATCTCATCGGGAGGGGTGCATATCAGCATGGAAGAGTCAGAGTGAAACAGTCGGACAACATCGAATCAGGAACCGTTCGAGTGGATGTGAGAGCGGCGTATTATGAACAGAGAGCTCTTGCACGTGTGACCTTGTGTAAGTTCAGCCGAGCGAACAACGAACATGGTATCGGCATCTACGTGCGTATCCATCTCTCTCCCCTTGTTCTTTGTTTAGACTCGCCGGAGAAAGCGGACTAAAGTAACTTCGTCGTAGACACCGGAATGGGGTTGGACGTATAATTACAGGGACCAGGTGCAGGTCCACATCACGTTCACCTTCCCAGTCGCTCTCGTTCCCGGGACACCGCTGCACATCAAACGCTTTGATGCAGACACAAGCCAGTTTTCGTTTTCTGTTACGGATCTATGGGAGACGATGCTATTCGATGATGTCATACTGAGGACGACGAATTCACATATCAACGTCACGGCAAGTCACCCTTCGGCGTCTTGCCAACAGGAATGATGACATGTTCCTATGCAAACAGTCTATCGCACTGAAGCACGGATCGTTCATATCGAGCAACGGCTATATCGCTGGTCACTACAACGCGTCAGGCTCACTGAAGCTCGCGACCTCTAACGACAAAACCAAAGCGACGGTTTCCCTCTTGAACGAGCACGCTCTAGCAACGGAACTGGACATGCAGACAAGTAACAGGTACGCAGCTGCCCCGTGAACGTCCACTACTCGCTTACATAAACTCGATGTTATCGTAGCGTCATCCAGTCAGAAGTAACACTAAGCGCGCCGTCAAATACTGGTGGTGCATTCGAAATCTCCGCACGCACATCCAATTCGCCCATTTCCCTCCGATACGCCGACGCACCTCTCGACTCTGTCCTCGCCTCGAGAGTCATCACCTCCAATAGCGATGCATGCGTCAAAATGCATAATACATTCGAAGGCTCGTTCGAGCTGACTACTTCGAACTCTTCGTCTTCGGTGAGGGTGAGACGAGGAGATGAAGACCCTACGGGGCGCGGACGGCAACGTGTGGTCGCCCAGCATAGGACTGGGAATGTCACTTCGGGAACGGTATCTTGGGGTCCGGGAGTACGGTACCCTCGTGGATCGACGTCTGTAAGGTCGAGTAATGGTCGTGTTTCGCTGGAGGTGTGATCTTTTGATGTGACACGTGGTTTCTATGACGTATCCTTTGGCTTTCTTTCATTTATTTGGCATGTGTATATTGTGGATCGCTTGTATTCTCCCTGCTGTCTTCGCACTGATTGGATTAGGAATGAAGTAACCGTTCTGAACCCCAGATGCATTCAATCGGACTCTGACTACGGTCAACTGCGTGTAGTAGGTACTTGTTTGTGATTACCGGGCAGGTTGCCTTCCTGACCTCTGAGCTTGCCTTTCCGAGACATAGGCTTCCATCTTCGCTATTAGTACCTCTGCCCGGAATCAAACTCTGAATAGTTGGACATCGAAACAAGATCGTAGGAATGGATTTCACAAACACGGTACAGACTTGGGGTCATATGTACACAGATGATATCAGCAGACTATATGGGTATAAAGTCATTATCATCAGCGCGGAACACCATGATCTTTTCTAGAAACACATCACCTTTCAAAAGCAGTAACCGGAATTCAGATTTGATTCCCTATGTCCGCTCGTGCTTCAAGTGCTTTTCACGGATGTGACGCACAAAGTTGTGCCTCCGAACCTCGCTTTCACAGTTCTGCCACTCGCAGAAAATCATGAAGTCCCGAGGCAAGCCCTTAACACCGTGCATGGCTCTGAAGTGTTCCGGCACTGTATCGCACGTGATTAACTCTCCGCAGGTATCGCCGTCTTGAATGTAAAGGCAAAGGTGAGAGTGACAATTAGTGAACTGGTTCTGGTTCTGCACCGTTCAAAAATGTCAACAGTCTCCCAATATATACGGTTCAAAAGACACATACCGTTGCATTGTTTGAGGCCTGTGACGGGTCGATGGCCCCGGTTAGAGTGTATGAGCTACTTCCATGTCAGCCAGAGAAAGGTATCTGACTAGTAGAGAGACTGCATACCTCGTTTGGGGACCCACGTAGAACTGAAGTGTCGGATTATCCTCTGAAGAGATTTGACCGTAGAGGTGAAGCTGAGATGGATAATCGCCGAATTGGTTCCGGTTCTGTACCTGCCATGATGTCAATATTTTCTTAGTATACACGCCTCGGCGGATACATACTGCTACGTTGTTTGCAGTTACCAAAGGCAGCCCGATAGTACTGATTATAGGGCGTTACTTCCGTGTTAGCCAGGGAAGATCTTCGACCCGTACAGAGATTACACACCCTGTTGAGGAGCCCGAACGGTGCTGAGGTGGGTAATTACCAAATTGGTTCGGGTACTGGTTCTGTACCTATTAATTTCTCAAACATACACAGCTCGAAAGATACGTACCCTTGCGTGGCTTGAAGTCGGAAGCGATACGGTGGCAGGGTATAGAGTGGGTCCGCTACTTCCGCGTCAGCCGGAGAAGGTGTCCAACACATAGAGAAATTACACACCCCGGTGAAGGACCCAAATCACGTTGAGGTACCTGATTATCTTCCGAAGACAACTGACCGCAAAGGGGAAGCTGAGATGGATGGTCGTCAAGATGGTTCCAATTCTGGTTTTGTACCTTTCAAAGTTGTCAACATTCTCACAACATACAGGGCTCGACAGATACGCACGGTCGCATTGCTTGCAGTTGGAGGCGGTACGAGAGCACGGGCTATACTGGGTGTGCTACTTCCGTGTCAACCAAAGGTGTCTGACCCTTAGAGAGATTACACACCTCGTGGCGGGACCCCGATAATGCTGAGGTGCCTGATCATCTTCCGAGGGCACTCGATCGCGAGGGTGAAGCTGAGATGGACCATAGTCGAACTGGCTCTGGTTCTGTACCTTTCAAAGATGTCGACATTCGCCCAATATACGACACGCAAATGATACGTACAGCTGAATTATTTGCAGTTCGAGGCGGTACGGTAGAACCGGCTTGAGTGGATGCGCTACCTCCATGTCAGCCACAGAAAGTGTCTGACCCATAGGAAGATTTCACACCTCGCTGGAGAGCCCGCACAGGGCTGGGGCGTCGCATCAAACTGCCAATACATGGGCGAAGGAGGAGGACGGCGGGGTTTCAAGCCATGCTATCCTGTTGTACCTGTATCGCACTACAAATGAGTGTGGGGAAGTCGGGAGGTCGGAAAACAGTGAATGGAGGTCTGGAGGGCTGACGCAGGTGAATTGGAGGTTGGAGGTCTGGAGGGCTGGTGGTGCGGGTGAATTGGAGGGGAGGAGGGCTGCAGATGAATTGGAGGGCAGGAGGGCCGACGTCAACGAACGGGAGATCGGGTGGTCGGAAGATCTGCACAGATCTGAGCTACACTACACATCCACACCGTGCTATGGACTGCCCAACGAATGCGTTGGATAGATAATAACAATGAAACCAATGAAGCATCTCCATGTCCTACGAGCAGGCTTTAGCGCGGGACTCAAGTATGCGTGTATACAGTGATACCCTCACCTGTTTCTCCAAACAAACGGCTATAGGATGCTGAAGGGGCTTGTGGTCATCATTGGATGGATCTTGTCGTTACAGTGTCTTTGGGAAGTGTACTTGACTTGATAACGATCGATCGTTGCATATTGGGAGAGCCGTATGTACCGTGTAGGACAAGAAGAAATTTAGGTTCAATCGATCTGTCTGCCAAGAACTATTCCAGGATAGCAGTCTTGTGTGAATCGCGCGGCATGGCCTGGAGAAACTGAGGGATATTTAACAGTCGTTAGAATCAAGATGCAGTATGGCGGTCGGCGACTACCTGGAGGGCTCTGGAGTGCGTGGCGTTCCCACAGATGCCAACACGCCTGTAGATCGGGAAAAGCGTGGAACAAGACTGATACTGTAAAAGGACTAGCATGGAGAAATAGCTGCAAACACATTACGTCTCGAGCACAGCCGTACTGATCATGAAGTGATATCGGCGCCCCCTGTCTTGATTCTCTGCCATTTATTTGCGATGCGGCGCAGTGTGGCGGAAAGTGACTGGGGGAACTAGTCTTGGAGGAGCGCTAGTGTCTATGTAGCCAGGTCCCCATACCCAATGGCAGAATAGTAAGTCGAAAGATGCTCGTTACGGCAGTTCAATGTGTCCTACCGTCAGGTTCATGTTTAGATCAAATTCTAAGCCCCGTGAAGATACAGTCCTCTAATGTCACCACATCCCAGGCTTGCTGGCAGCATTTGCATGGGCAAATTTACAAGTGCTGCGCCGTCGTCATCCCTTTACCTACTGCAAGTCGGCGTCAATAAAAGCGCGAACATGTGAACGTGGGACGCCCTAGAGATGAAGATGCCTACCGTACGTGCCAGTTTTTACTGACAATTGCCGTCTACATTCACACTGGCGAGTGCTATGATGCTGCAAATGGCTGGCCTATTTACACCCTGGGAGGAAAATGCACAATCCAACCCCTTACACTGGAGAACTTTGAGTGGCCGCTCCGAGGCGCGTCCCTCGTCGTAAGAATATTACAGCAGAACTGCCACCCGTGCCGCTGAGCGGGCCACGCACGTGGCCACTCGGAGATCCCAGTGGTACGATGAAAGCATAGCCTTGTAGAAAGGTAGCACAGAGCCTGAATGTGATGATTAACCAACTAATTATGACTTCCACCTACCAGAATTTAGGGTTTAACGTTTAACCCTCAGCTTGACGAGATCATTCCTGTCATCGAGAAGGTCGCTGATGCGCATCGGCATACCAAGTCGGAGCTGAGCGGAAGTTGAAATACTGGAGAATGTTTATCATTAGGTTCATAGTCACTACAATGCGTCAGGCTCGCTGGACATGTAGACAAGTGACAGGTACACAGCTGTTCCATGACCGCCCACTACTCCCTGACAGAAGCTCGTTGCTGTTACCATATCGGAGGTAACACTGATCACGCTGTCAAATACAGGTGGTGCATTCGAGATGTCCGCACGCATCTAATGCTCCCATTTCTCTCCGACATGCCGACTCACCTCTCGACTCTTTCCTTCCCTGGAGAGCCATCACCTCCAACAGTGAGCCATACGTCAAAATGTTTAATACATTCGAGACGTGGAGACGAGGGGCGCGGACGACAGTGTGTGGTTCCGCAGCATAAGACAGGGAATGTACCTTCGGGAATAGTTATCTTGGGGTCCAGGGGTGCGCATGAGCAAAAGTGTCCAGATTTAGCAAGGCCTACTACTAGCCCCGGTACCGTCGTGGGTTGACGTCCGTAAGGTCGAGTAATGGCCGTGTTTCGCTGGACGTGTGATTTTTGATGTGACATGTGGGCTCTATGACGTATCTTTGACTTTATGTCGTTTATTTGGTGTATACATTGAATCGCTTGTATTCTCGGCATTTTCACACTGACTGAATTAGGAATGAAGGTAACTGTTATGAACTCCAGATGCGCTCCAACTGGATTCCAACTAGTAGAACAAAAGACCACTGCATACGGTAGGGGTCTGTTTACGATTACCGGTGAGGTTGCCCGCCTAACCACTGAGCCCGCCCTTCCGAGATATATGCTTCCATCTTCGCTATTAGTGCCTCTGGCCGAAATCGAAATCTTAGTAGTTGGACATCGAAACGAACACATTAGGTGGGACCTCACAAACATAGCTCAGATTTGGGGTCCTATGTACACAGATGGTATCCATCAAGTTTTAAGGTATTATCATCATGGCGCAGCCCGCACGGAACACCATGATCTTTTCCAGTAACAGTAACACCTCGATTCTCAAAAGCAGTAGCCGGAGTTCAGTTTCGATTCCTTATCTTCGCTTGTGCCCCAAGTGCTTTTCACGGACGTGTCGCACAAAATTGTGCCTCAGAACTTTGCGTCCACAGTTCTGCCATTCGCACAGGATCTTGAGGTCACGTCCTATGTGCTTGACGCCGTGCATGGCGCTAAAGTGCTCTGGCACTGTATCGCACGTGATAGGCTCTCCACAGACGTTGCCATTTCGACTGTGAAGGCAAGGGTGAGAGTGACAACTAGTCGCCTGGTTCTGATTCTGGACCTTTCAAAGATGTTAACACCCTCCCAATATACACGTTAGAAGACACATACGGTTTCACTGTTTGCGGTTTGTGGCGGTACGAGAGCATGGGCTATACTGGATATGCTACTTCCGTGTCAGCCAGAGAAGGTGTCTGACCCGTACAGAGATTACACGCCTCGTTGAAGGACCGCCATAATGCTGAGGTGCCTGATTATCCTCCGAGGGTACTCGATCGCCAAGGTGAAGCTGAGATGGACCATAGTCGAACTGGTTCTGGTTCTGTACCTTTCAAAGAGGTCGACATTCTCCCAATATATAACGCCCGACTGATACGTACAGTTGGATTATTTGCAGTTCGAGGCAGTACGGCAGCACCGGCTTGAGTGGATGCGCTACCTCCATGTCAGCCAGAGAAAGTGTCTGACCCATAGAAAGATCTCACACCTCACTGGGGAGCTCGCATAGGGATGGGATGTCGCAGCAATTTGCCAATACATGGCTACGAACTGATGGGAGAGGAGGACGGCGGGGTTTCAAGCCATATAGTCCTGTTTTACCTGTACCACACTACGAATGAGTGTGGAGGCGAGGGAGGTCGGGAGGTCGGAAACCCGCGAATGTAGAGGCAGGAGGGCTGACGCAGGTGAATTGGAGGTCAGCAGCCCTGGTGCAGGTGAACTGGAGGAGAGGAGGGCTGGTGCAGATGAATTGGAAGGCAGGAGGGCCGAGGCCAACGAACAGGAGGTCGGACGATCGGTACAGATCTGAGCTACACTACCGATCCATATCATACTATAGACTCTCGAAGAGATCTGCGGAGAGAGATACTAACAATAGAATGAAGGATTTCCATGTCATGCGAGCAGGCTTTAGCGCGGGGCTGGTATGCGTGTATATGGCGATACCTTCACCTGCCGCCTCCGAAAAAGCGGCTGCAGAATTCTGAAGGAGCTTGTGGTCATCCTTGGATGGAACTTGTCGTTACAGCGTTTTTTGGGAAGGGTACTCGACTTGATATAGATTGATCGCGGCATATTGGGAGGGCTGTACTATGTAGGACGGTTCAATCATGCTGTCTGCCAAGAACTTACTCCCAGGATGACAGTTTGTATGAATCGCGTGGTATTGCCTGCAGAAACCGAGGATTATTGAGCAGTCGTTGGAATCAAGATGGTCAACGGCAACCGACAACTGCATGGAGAGCTCTGGAGTGCGTGGCGTTCGCAGGCAAACCACGCGTTTGTCGCTCGGGCGAAAACGTGGAATCAAGGGTGGTACTAGAAAGGGACTAGCATTGAAAAATAACTGTAAACACCTTACGTTCAGAGTACGGTACCTGTAGTGATATCGGCGCTCTCTGTTGTCATTCCCTGCGATTCAGCTACGATGCGGCGCAGTATGGCAGAAAGCGACTGGGGGAACTCGTAGGAAGCTGCCTGCGTCCTGGTAACATAGCCGGGTCCCCATACCAAACAAGTGCAATGTCACAACCAAAGTGGGTCCTATGAAGAGCGTCAGGGCAGTTCACCATATCCTGGATGATTGTCAGGTATACGTTTGGATCAAATGCTAAGCCCCATGAAGATACAGTCTTCCGACGTCACCAAATCACTTGTTGGCAGCACTTGTATAGGCAAATTTACAGGTGTTGTGGCATTCTTATTCCTTTACCTACCACCAGCTGGCATCAACTAAAATGCCATGCAGCGCGAGCGAGGGGTGGCCTAGAAATGAAGACGCTTACCTGTCAGGGTGTTTACTGACAATTGCTATGCACATTCATACTGGCGAATCCGGTGATCCTGCCGTGTATTTACACCCTGGAAGGAAAATGGACTTACGACAGTGGACAATCCAGCCCCCTTACATTGAAGGACTTTGGGTGGCTACTCCGAATCATACCCCTCGTCCTGAAAATATTGCAACGGTCTAACAACAAAACCGCAATGCCGCTGAGCGAGCCACGTGCGCGGCTAGTCGGAGATCCCCGTGGTAGCCCTGAATGTGATAATGAACCAGCTAATTATGACTTCCACCCACCGAAATCTATGTAGGGTTTAACGTTCAACTCTCAGCCTAACGAGAGCATTGCAGTCATCTAGAAGGTCGCTCGGCTGTCGTCATAGCATGTCGGAGCTGAGCGGAAATTGAAACACCGGAGATTCTTCGAATTCTTCGAACGTCCTCACATCAGCTATCGTTTCTGTTGATGCCTAGATCATTCGAAAAGGGTAAAAAGCGACCTTATGCGCGTTATGTTGCATCTATAAAAAAAATGACCCGCTTTCTTTTTTTGATGTACTATCCCACGTGGTTTTGTCTACGTGAGTTTCCATCCCTTCTTCTCTCTGCCTGTGGCGAAACAGATACTTTCCACGAACAAGTAGAGGAAGGGACGGCATTGGGTAAGTTTCTCCATTCCCCCTCGTGCACCGCCTCCTGAGAACCAAAGATATTCCAGACCCCCCAAGTTATGCAATATCTTCAGTTCTCGATACCAACAGCTCTCACTCTCCAAATTCGATTGAATGTCTTCTCATGGCCGGTACTTAAGCAAGTGGTAATCAAATCGTCGCCAGTCAAGACCTTACACTGGACCGCTATGCAGCTGCCCCATGACCATCCACCACCCACTCATAGAAACCCGTTGATATTTTTGCAGCTTTATCCAGTCAGAAGTGGCACTGAAACACCCCATTAAATACAGGCGGTGCACTCGAGATCTCCGCACGCACATCCAATTCTTCTATCTCCCTCCGATACGCTGACTCCCCCCTCGATTCTTTCCCTGCCTCAAGGGTCATTACCCCCAACAGTGACGCATGCATCAAAATGCATAATACATATGAAGGCTCGATCTAATTGACCACTTCGTCTTTGCAGAAGGTGAGACGTGGAGACGAGGATCCTGCGGGGTGCAGGCAACAGTGTATGGTCGCGCAGCATAAGACTGGGAATGTAACTTCAGGAACGGTGTCTTGGGGTCCGGGGGTGCAGTACCCTCGTGAATCGACGTCTGTAAGGTCGAGTAATGGCCATGTTTCGCTGGGGGTGTGATGTTTTGATGTGACACGTAGGCTATATGGCGTCTTCTCTGACTATCTGTGGCTTATTTGGTGTGTATACATTGGATCGCATGCATTCTGCCGCGAGATCTTCGCACCGATTGAACTAGGAATGAAGTTAACCGCTCTGAACCCCGCATACACTTCCGTTCGACTAGATAGAACAATGGTCGATTGCCTGCGGTAGCCTAGGACCCGTTTACAATTGCCGGTGAGGTTACCTACCTGACCACTAAACCTATCTTTATAAGCCTCCGTCTTCGTTATTAGTACCTCTGCCCGAATCAAACTCTGAATAGTCGGACATCGAGACGAACACATTAGGTGGGATTTCACAGACATAGTTCAGACTTGGAGTCGTATGTACAGAGATGATATGAGCAGATTATGTGGGTATTAAGGTGTTATCGTCATGCTGCAGCCCGCACGCAACACCATGATCTGTTCCAGCGACACCTCGGTTCTCAAAAGCAGTAACCAGAATTCAGTTTTGCTTCCTTATCTGATATTTTCCCTTGTGCTTCAGGTGCCTTCTTCGAATGTGACGCACGAAATTATGTCTTCGAATCCGGCGTCCACAGTTTTGCCATCGACAGACAATTTTGACTTTACGGTTTATGCGCTTGACGCCGTGCATGGCGCGGAAGTGTTTCGGCACTGTATCACACGTGATTGACTCTCCGCATGCATTGCCATTTTGAATGTAAAGGCAAGCGAGAGAGTGACAACTAATAATGACCTGGTTCTGATTCCGTACCTTTCAAAGGTGTCAACATTCTCCCAATATACACGATTCGGAAGATACATACGGTTGCATTGGTTGCGGTTTGTAGCGGCCCGATAGCACCGGCTAGAGTGGATACGCTACTTCCGTCTCAGCCAGAGAAGGTGTCAGACCAATAGAGAGATTTCACACCCCGTTGAGAGACTTGCATAGTGTTGAGGCCTTTGATTACCTTCCAAAGACACTAGGCCATAAAGGTGAAGCTGAGGTGGACGATCACCAAACCGGTTCTGGTTTTGTACCTTTCAACATTCTCACAACATACACGGCATGAGAAGAACGTACGGTTGCATTGTTCGGAACCTGAGGCGGCTCGATAGCGCCGGCTAGAGAGGATTCGCTACTTCGGTGTCAGCCAGAGATGGTGTCTGACCCATAGAAAGATTACGCACCTCGTTGAGGGACCAGAATAGTGTTGGAGTCTCTCATTATCTACTCGATCGCAAAGGCAAAACTGATATGGACAACAACTGAACTGGTTCTGGTTCCGTACCTTCCAACATTCTCCCAATATACAAGACTCGAATGATACGTACGGTAGCATTGTTTCTAGTTGGAGGCGGTGCAGTAGCACCAATTAGAGGGGTTGCGCTACCGCTATGTCAGCCAGAGACGGTTTCTGATCCGCAGGGAGATTGCACACCTTGTTGGGGAGCCCGCATAGCGCTGGGGCATCTGCCAAGACATGTTCACCAACTAACGGGAAAGGAAGACGGGGGGTCTGATACAGGAGCAAGTCATACTGTCCTATGGTTCATATATTGTGCAGCGAACGAGTGTAGAGGCGAGGGCGGTGAGAAGATCAGAGACTCACGAATGGAGGGACGGCTGACGCAAGTGAGTTGGATGTCAGGGGGGCTGAGGCCAGCGAACGGGAGGTCGGAGAGTCGGCACTACGCTGCCGATTCACACAGTACTATGAACTGTCAAGGAGATCGATGGGGATTGAACATAAAAATGGAACCAATGAAGGCGTTCCATTCCCTAGTACGAGCAGGTTTTAAAGCGTGGTTGTTGTGCGTGTATACAATATTACCCTCACTCAACTGCTACCTCCGAGTAAATGTAGAGTGTTGAAGGGCCCGCGGCTATCTCGGATGGGTATTGCCGCCACGGCGTCTTTGGGAAGCACGCTTGGCTAGATTGTAGATTAATCGCAGCATGTTTGAAGGGTCGTACCCAGCCTTGCCAGTAGGATCTTGGAGGGCTGTGGCTTTCGCAGGGTGCAACAAGTGTTACCGATCCGGAAGAACAAGGGCGATACTAAAAAAGGACTAGCATTGAAGTCGCAAACACGATGCGTCTAGAGCACAGGGTACCTGACGCGATATCGGGTCTCTCTCATTCTGTCATTCATCTGCGGTGCGACGCAGTGTGGTGGGAAGTGACTGGGAATGCTCGTGGATACTTATCCGCTAGCGTCCAGGTCGGGAAGTGTCCTGACATGGTGCACAGTTTAAGTCGGCGATGCAGCTGAGTGGGCCACCTTGGCCACTTGGAGATCACAGTGGTACGATGCAAGCCAGCCCTTGTAAAGGAAAAAGGTAATACGGAGCCTCTGAATGTGGTAATAATAACCAACCACTACATTTTAGGGTTTAACGTTTAACGTTGGAACGTTTAGCCGCGGCCACGGCATCAGGATCGGAGTACCTGCACAGCAGAATGACGCGGTTGAAGGTTTGAATTCTTCGAACATGCGTGTGATGTTGCAAAATGATGCGCTTCTTTTCCCATGCCTTGCGCTTTTTTTTTCTGATGTGACTACACCGCGTGTTTTTGTCTACTTGAGTTTCTATCCATCCGTCTCCCCACCAGCGATTAGAAGAAGAGATGGCACTGGGTGAGTTTCTCCATGCCCCCAGTGAATGCTTAGTGAACCGGACTCTCAATTCCGAACGCACTGCAGTGCCTTTTGAGAGCTCAAGACACCGCGGAACTCAAGTCATGCGATATCTTTAGCCTTCTGGTTGGGATAGACGAAGCTCTCACTCTCCACATTTGATTGGATGTCTGTTTATGGTCACCCGTCAAGACCTTACAGTGGTCCTCATAGTAACATGGTCTTCGCATACGGTCTACTACACCAAAGCACGGATCGTTCAGGCCGAGCAATGGCTATATCGCTGGTCACTGCAATGCGGCAGGCTAGTTCAAGCCCACGACTCCTAACGACAAAATCAAGCGACAGTCTGCCTCTTGAACGAGCACGCTCTGGCGGCAACGGAACTGGACATGCAGACAAGTAACATGTACACAGCGGCCCTATGACCCATTTACATAAACTCATTGATACTATCGTAGCCTCATCCAATCGGAGGTAACACTGAGCATGCTGATGTGTTCAAAGTTTTTTTTTTTTTTTTTTTTTTTTTTTTTTAAATTCTATATTTAAGTGTGTGAGGACTCATTAGTCCTATGTTGCACTAGACTAGCGTTTACAAGTAATAACTTCAGACCCCCTGTGGTCCAACCCAACTCTACTGGTGTGTGAATGCCCTAGTTGGCAGAGCTGGAGCTCCCCAATAGTCTGCCATTCCTGCTGGCCGTTTTAGACACACCACCTGAATAGTAGAGTTGGTAGCTGATTTCTGCATTTGGAATGAGTTCTGATTACAATGTACCAACCATCCATTAGGATGTATGGTGCTGTTAAAGCTGTGGGTTGCTCTGGAGCCTCATGAATGTTCTAATTTAGGGTGGGTGCTCCATGTGCTGTGGCTGCTTTGCTGAACAAGACATGGACAGCATTTTGGCTAGGTTTTGGCAAGGTGTGAGATGTTGCATGCTGAGCAACTTGATGTGCCTGTGTTGACCAGGGCACGAACTTTCAGCATTTTGCTGGTGTCTTGAGGTGCAATTGGTGCTCTTTGTTGACCAGTTCAACCTGCATTTATCTGTCATTTACGTTGGGGGGGTAACATTGGTACTTCACCAAAGGTGTCTTTCAGTCTTGTTGTAGCATTGACAAATTTCAGCAAATGAATTTGCACGTTAGCGCTGGTCAGGAGATAACTAATGGATGTAGCTTTTCTGCTGAGGGTGAGGAATAGCTTATGTCATTCTCTGTCATATCTTGGGCATTGGAACATGAAGTGGTGGATGTTCTCTGCTGTAACCTCCCTGCACTGGAGGCACAGTGGAGTGTCACTTCTGTTAATGCAGTGGAGATGCAGATTTAGGGGGATGTGGTTGGTACACATTTGGATGTATAACCCTGCTTGTTTCTTGCATAGGGAACCAGCCAGCTTGAGGAACACTTTTGAGGGTAAGTTGGGATCTATAGAGGATGTGCAAGTAAATCTAGTGGAGTGCTTCCACTCCCCTTTCCATATGGTCATGAGCTTCACATTGTGCTGTTGTTTTAATGCCAAGATGCTGTGTGGTAATGATGAGCATAGTTTAGGTGGCAGGGTGCATACCAGGCTTGATTTTGCCATTCCTTCTGCTGCGATTTTGGCCTCCTTGTCTGCTAGCTCATTGCCTTCTACGTCCCAGTGACCTGCAATCCATCATATGGTGATGTCATTTCTTGATAGCACGTTCGAAGTTTCCGCACGGACATCCAGTTCTCTCATTTCCCCCCAACACGCTGCCTCGCCCCTCGACTCTTTTCTTGCCTCGAGTGTCATCACCTCCAACAGTGACCTTTACGTCAAAATGCATAATACACTCGAAGGCACGTTCAAGCGACCACTTCGAACTCTTCATCTTCGGTGAAGGTAGGGCATGGAGACAAAGACCCTATGGGGCGTGGACTAGTACAGCGTGTGAATGTCACCTCGGGAACGGTGTCTTGGGGTCCGGGGGTGCAGTACCTTCATGGGTTAACGTCTGTGTGATATATCGGTGTGACATGTGGGTTCTATGCGACTTTCTTGCGTTTATTTGGTGTGTACATTGGATCGCCTGTATTCTTCCCCCCGACAACTTCGCACTGATTGAATTAGGAATGAAAGTAACTATTATGAACCCAGATGCACTTCAGCTGGATTCCGACTAGTTGGAATGAAGATCCAATTGCGTGCGGTAGGGACCTTGTTCGATTGTCGATGAGGTTGCCTACTTGACCACCGAACTTGCCTTTCCGGGGTATATGCTTCCGTCTTCACTATTAGTGCCTCTGCTCAAAATGGAATTGTGGATAGATGGACATCCGAACCAAGCATTAGAAGAGATATCGCAAACATAGTTCAGACTTGGGGTCATATATACACAAATGATATCGTCAGGTTTGATGGGATATTATGGTATTATCATCATGCCGCAGCCCGCACGGAACACCATGATCTTTTCCAGTAACACCTCACACCTCAAAAGCAGTAACCACAATTCAGTTTTGATTCCCTATCTCCGCTCGTGCCCCAAGTGCTTTTCACGGATATGACGCACGAAGTTGTGCCTCCGAATCTTGCTTCCACAGTTCTGCCATTCGCACAAGATCATGAAGTCCCGAGGCAAGCCTTTAATGCTGTGCATGGCTCTGAAGTGTTCCGGCACTGTACCGCACGTGATTGACTCTACACAAGCATTGCCGTTTTGAATGCAAAGGCAAAGGTGAGAGTGACAATTAATGAACTGGTTCTGATTCTCCACCTTTCAAAAATGTCAACAGTCTCCCAATATATACGGTTCGGAAGACACATACGGTTGCGTTGTCTGTGGCCTGTGGCGACTCGATGGCCCGGGTTAGAGTGTATGTGCTACTTCCATGTCAGCCAGAGAAAGGTGCCTGACTCGTAGAGATTTTACAGACCTCGTTGAGGGACCCACACAGTGCTGAAGTCTTTGACTATCTTCCGAAGAGACTGGACCGTCGGGGATGAGCTGAGATAGAAAATCGCTGAATGGGTTCGGGTTCTGTACCTATTAAGACGTCAACATTCCCTGAGTATGCACGCCTCAGAGGATACACACTGTTGCGTTGTTTGCAGTTGGAGGCAGCCCAATAGCACTGATTATGGTGGGCACGTTACCTCCGTGTCAGCCAGAGATGTTTGACCCGTAGAGGGATTACATACCTTGTTGAAGAATACGAATAGTACTGAGGTACTTGACTATCTTCCGAAGACACTAGGTTGTAAAAGGGAAGTTGAGGTAGACGCACGGCTGGATTGCCTGGAGTTGGAGCCGGTACGGTAGCACCGGCCTGAGCGGATTCGCTAACTCCATGTCAGCCAGAGAAGGTGTCTGACCGTAGAGAGATTACCCAAATAGTGTTGAAGGATTACATTCCGAAGACACTCGACCGTAAGGGAAAAGCTGAGATGGACACTTACCAAACTGGTTCCGGTTCTGGTTCCGTACCGTTCAAAAGTGTCAACATTCTCCCAATATACACGACTCAGAAGACACGCACAGTTGCATGGTTTGCAGTTTGAGGCGGTTCGGCAGCACTGGCCAGAGTGGATGCACTACTTTCATGTTAGCAGGACACGGTGTCGGACCTATAGAGATTGCACACCTCGCTGGGGGACCTGTGTAGTGCTGGGGCGTCTCAATATCCTCCCAAGGTTGAACGACGTAGGTTTGCGGCCTCAGATACTCACTTCACTGCCCCCCAAGTGTCTTTTGTCTGCCGCCTGGGGTGTAGTAGTACTTGACGCGAACTCGGAAGTCTGCAGAGTGGAGTGTGAAGTATGCAGCGTATGACAAAGAAGGCAATACCATGTTTCCGGCATGATCACATTCACTATCAACTTCATGGCCCACTTGCGACTCTGAGGTTCTGATATTGGTCTGCGGAGTGTAAGTATTTATGTCACAAGTTAATCTAGGACTCTTACCCTACATGCTATTCCCTGTGTGGACAGCGCACCATGGGGCTCTGGTGGTTGTGATATCTGGAAAGGCTAACCGAATGACGAGTGCAATGACACAGTGCAAAATGCGAACACTAACCTGAATGTCAACCGCATAGACACATTTCGTCGCGCCTCCCTCCGGAACAGGTCCTACTTCCTGTGCTGGGACACTCGTACCGACTTCTGGGCGCCTCGTACTAGAAGCACGAGGCTTGCGGTGCGCAGGAAGACCAACAGGGAGGCATATATTAGAACGACTTCCAATGTGTTCAGCAGGGGTGGCGAGAGTGGGCTACTTACCCGATGGAGACGCCAGACTTGCTCTCGCTGCCCGATGCCAGTGCCAGAAGGTGACTTGTCCTGCTTACTAAGCTACACTCGCGCTCTACAACTCCTGCCAAACCCTGCCACTTGGACCCCCGACACTCCTTGACCCCTAGCCTCTCCTCTCTTCTACTCCTGACCTCCAGCCTTCCACTCCCCTGGTACATGTGCCCCCTCTTACATGTGCGAACCTCCGGGTTCGCCCCATTCCTGCCTCCCTCCTTTATTTGCTTATGCTGCCTCCCCGACTTTGGACTCCTCCCTTTCTGCCTCCACCTCCTCTTTGCCATCTTCTAATGCCCTCTGAATTTCCACCAGCACTGTGCCATCCCTTGGTATAAACAACTGCAGCCTCCTCGCGTGTACTAACCCATTAATGGGGAACCCTTCCAGCGTGGTGAGTTTGTATGAATTGCCAACTCATCCCACAATGTGTCTGGGTGCTGACCACTTCGGTAGGAGTTTTCTTGCGGTCACAAACATTGTCTCAAGAGTGGCATCATGTACCTGTACCAGTTGTCCTTCCTTGAAGACCACTTCTCCTGTAGTGGAACATGTTACCCATTTGTCAAATATACTTTTTCTCCTTACCACGTGTATTATAGCTTGTCCTGCACTGTCCAAACATTGTTGCTCCATGTATGCCAGCTGCACATCCACCACTTTTCTATCTGGTTCCACCATTGCTTCCACCACTGGTGTCCATGGCGTGTTCACCACCAGTCCTAGTAACAGCTCCTTTGGCAACAGCTGGAATGCTGGAACAATGTGCTCATTCATTTGCCTGATCGCGTCATCAAAATGGTCGGGCCAATGCCTGATTGCCTCGCCAGCACTGTCCCCTTGTTCTTCGTCCTCTCCTAACTCTGGGCTGCACATCCTCCTTAACCATCCCAGCAGCTTGCCATTTGCATTCTCCACTAACCCATTGATCCATGGTGCATAGGCCACCACTATGTGTTGGTTCGTTCCATGTGCCTCGCACCATGCTCTCACTTCTCCATTCTTGAAGTGTGATCCACCGTCCATCATGAATGTCTCTGGCACTTTGAATGCATGTGTCACTGCCTTCAGGCCATCGATTGTCATTTTCACGGTTCCATTTACTTTCAGCTTGAATCCCCACATGTACTGTGAGTATGTATCCAGCATCAGTAACACTGTGTGGTAGCCCCCTTTTCCTTTTGGCATGGACAGGTAGTCCACAATGATGAGCTTGAATGGGTGCCTTCTGGTGATCGGGTACAACAGTGCATGTAAGTGTGTCGACCCAAAGTTTTTGCACTGTGCACAGCATAACAGTGCCTCCCTTATGGACTGATCCAGCCATGGGCTGTAGATCTTATCCATCAGTTTCAGCTTTACCAGGTCTCTTCCCCAGTGCCCATTCATTTTGTGTTCCTCTTCTGCCATTGTTATGGCCTCCTCCTGGGTAACACACTCAACCCTTGGCTTCGCCCGTATCGATTTTGTCATGTACACATGCCATAGGCATCCATCCTTGATATGGTACCCTTCTGCCTGGTGTTGTGCTCTACAGCGATCTCTGTCATTTGTTGTCTTCCTGAGGTTGCTGATTGCCTTGATTACCTCTAAGAAAAGTGGTTTGTTAGTGAACTGCTCTCTTAAGTCTGACAACTGTTGGTTTGCCTCGACTGCAAACAGGTCGTTGACTATACCCCTCAATGCCTCCCAGTCCTCACTGACCACCCATCTGCTACCATCATCCTCTGACCTTGGCATGCCTGCATACATCCAACTTAGTGTGTCTGCTGCTGCATTGGTTCTACCTGGTCTGTGTTGTACGTCCACTATCTGGTATGCCAATATGCCATTGTGCCACCTTGCATGTGTTGGAACCTACTTGTAGTAGAATCCACATCTTGTACTGTAGGACTGGTAGCACAGTGGTAGTGCACCAAACCTAGTGTGTTGGGGGTCCCAGGTTCGAGTCCTGGCCTGTCCAGTATTTTCAACAGCATGCACTAGTGACAACTTGTCATTGCACAGCATGTCTTGTAGTGCTATGCAATCCATCTCCACCTCCACTGGGAAGCCCCAAATTGTGTCACTGAAGCGGTTGAATCCAAACTTCAATGCTGTGAATTCCAGTATGTATGGCTTGTAGCGTTCCTCTACCTCTGAGGTCTGCTTGGATGCAAATCCTATTGGGTGAATGGCTGTCACCTGCTCTCTGTTTGCCAATGTTGTGACTGACTGTTGTGATAGCACTGCCCCAAATCCATCTTTGCATCCATCCATGGTCAGTATGAAGGGTGTTCCGTCGAACTTGGGTGCCCTCAATACTGGTTCTGACGTCAATACCTGCTTTAGCCATAGGAATGCCTTTGTTTGCCTGGGTGTCCAGTACCATTCAAGTAGCCTGTCTCTCAGGTATTGTCTGTATTTCTGCTTGTTTGCCTTTGCATCTGTTCCTGGTATGTCCAGGTTCCTCTGAAGGTCCATTAGCGGTGCCACCAACCTTGCATAGTCCTTGACTAGGGACCAGAAGTATCCTGTTAGTCCTAGGAACCTCATCAGCTCTAGTAATGACATGGGTGTGGGCCACTTAGCAACTGCTTCTAGCTTTGCCACGTCCGGCCTGATCCTGTCTTGTCCTACCCTCGTGCCTCCGAATACGACCTCCAACATGTACAGTTGCATCTTCTGTGGTGACAGCGATATGTCTTTGTCATGGCACCTGCAGAGGAATGTACATAGATGCTTTAGCAGTTCGTAGAACTCATCTCCTGCTATCCTGTTGTCATCCACGAACATTTCCAGGCCTATTTCCATCGCCAGTCCTTTGAATGCGATCACTGTCATGTCTGCAAAGCATGAGGGTGCACCCAGTAGCCCCATGGGCATATGATGGTAACATTGGTAGCCTCTGCCCTCTGTGTAGATGCATAGGTAGGGCTGGTCCTCTTCTTTGACCTCGATTGCATAGAACCCCGATGCTAAGTCCATAACGCAGATATACTGGTGCCTGGCCAATCTTTGCTGCTTCGCTTTGATGTCCCCTTGAGGCATTGGTGCGACCTCTGTTACCTTATTGAGCTCATGGAAGTTCTGGCACACCCACCATTTCAGTTTCCCCTCTATGCTTGCCAGCCTGGCCTTCTCCCATGTATGTTCTCCTACTACCTGCGAGCCACCCTGGTCAGTTCCTTTCACCTGTTCATCCACTATTTGCCTGATTTCCTCTATCATGAGTCCTGGCATGCCGTGTGCCTTCTGTGCCAGCACTGTTGGGTGAACGGCTCGCACTTCGTCTGACCTAATGTCACACAGAATTCCTGCCTTGTTGAAGTCATCTAGTACCGGTAGGTACCACTCCTTCTGAGCCTGGGTTAGTGGTTTCTGACCAACTTTTAACTGGAACTTCATGAACAGCACCGGTTTTACCTCCTTGACCGACAGGGTGAAGGTGTCTGTGAACTTGGCCACTGTTTCCTGTACCAGCTTCATTTTGTCGGGAGGTAGCGGCCCAATCTTGATTGCCTTCAGTATTGCCTCTACCCTTGGTGCGTAGAATGGGCCTTCCTTCCTCAGCCTTGTAAACACATCCTTAGACCCTTTATCCTCTTCTAGACCCACTCCACAGTCCTTTGTCATGTCTTTGTCCCTTTCCCATGCCTCCGTTGCTTCCTCCACTCCCACCTGGTCCAGCTCTCCACTTGACGCTCTCCTCCTTTCCTCCCCTTCCTCTACCTTACCTTTGCCTCCTCCCTCCACTGGTGGCATTGCTGTTGGCAGTACTGTAGTCCAGCACTTCACGCCCTGCATGATTCGTTATCTTGATGTACCCTTCTTGTTGCGGTAATCGTATTATGTCCTTCCCATAGTCATGCACCACCTTCATCTGGTCCAGCAATGGTTTTCCTATGAGCATTCTCCAAGACCCCCTGCTTGGGAAGACCTCGAATGTCATTTATGCTCTTGCTGTCCCCCACTGCAACATGCCTGTCCATGTACCTGTGGACTTCACCAGTGACCCATCTGCCATTCTTAACACTTGCTTGGATGGACTTAGCTCATTTAGCCTTCCCTTTATCCTGTTGTATGCGCCCGTGTCTATTGCATTTATCATCGCTCTGTTGTCCACCACAGCAAGGAACCTGACCCATTTGCCTCTCAGTCCTTCCAACCCTGGGACTGCCAAGAATGGCTGGCCGACCTGTGATTTAACTGGCTGGCCTGTCGCATCCAACACATACACGTCAGTAACTGTGTTCTCGGACTTGTGTACATTACTCATGTGCAGTACCTGCTGCCCTCATTCCCCTTCATCCCCTTCTATTCCTTCTCTAACTGCCCACTGACTCGGACCCTTGCATGTACTCCAGGGCTGCTGACAGTCCATCATTTTCCACAGCCCCTAGTAGTTTCCCTCTGTCAGCCACTCCCATTGGTCCTCCTGTTGGTCGTTCTGCCCTGTGGTCTCTACCTGCCATCCATCTCCTGCTGCTACTGTGTAGACATGGGGTGTGTTCACTTCTATGCTGTTCTTGCCTTGTTGCACTGCTGGCCAGACATACTGCACCAGTGTTGGGTTTGCCCTGAGCTGCATTGCCTGCCTCAGCATTCCTGCCACCAACTGGCGCCACCGTGTTTCATGTGGCCATATTGTCTCCTGTGCCATGCAGGTGCTTCCCACATGGGGTGGTTCCATGACCATACTGCAGTTGAAACACTCTCCCGACCCTACTGCTGCTGTACCTGGCTTTAGCGGGTATGGTCGCTCGAGCGCTGGGGTAGTTGCTTCTCCAAAGGCATGGTGCCATGCTGCAATGTCGGCTTCGTACAGCCATTTGCCTACTTCGGTGTTTGCACGGTGGGGTACTGTTCCCACCTTCTCCAGGATTTGGGCTCTTGTCAGTGGGATCCTTGGCCCGACTGTGTTTCTACTGATCAGGAGTGGCACTGGACTCGTCCTCAGGTGCTGTCCCCAGTGTCCTGCTATCGCACCTTCTCCTTCTGTGTGTAGTGTTGTCCATGCTGGGTAGACCTGTGCCATGTGTTGTACGGTGAGCTGGCTGATCCTTTGGTGTAGGTCTGCAATCTTGTTCCTTAGCTCCTGCTCCCCTTTTTTCATCTCCTTGCTTCGAAGCAGTTTCTTCACTTTGACCTTCCTTACTGCCTCTACTGAACTCGCTCCAGTTCTCATACTCTTCCTCCAACTCGTTTCACAGCGCTGTCGGGGCTTCTTCCACTGTGTATTTGATCAACTTGCCCTCCATGTCCCCCATGCTCAATGCTAACCTCATCACCTTCATCACCCATATGACATGCCCATAGTCTCCCCCACCTTCTGTCTCTATCCATTTACCAACATCTTCTTCGTCCAACGTCAGCGCCCTAATTCGCCCCCACTGCTGCACCTTCATCCACTTTGGCCTTTTATTCGTTGGCCATCTTTTCAGGAATGTGGCCTTCAGTGACGCCATATCTGCTTTGTTGTTCAACAGTAAGTCCATGAACCATTCATCTGCATAACTGCCTGCTGCTAATTGTAGGCCAAAATGATCAACCTTCATTGCCTCTGTCCATGTTGTTGGTAAGGACAGCTGGAATTCCATAAACCAGTCCAAGGGTTCCTCTTTGTTGGTATAGTCTCCTTGAAGCAATGGTATGACTTTGGCTGGTTCGTTAATGTTTATGATCTGATACAACATTGCTGTGTTCGTAGTTGGTGGTGTGGTTGGTCTGGCTAATGTTGTGGGTTGGTTCCTTCCTGCTAGTGGCACGGCCTGTTCCATTTTCTGCTCTAGTTCGTCTTCTTCCCTGAACAGCAGTGGAAAGACTGCTGGTCATAGATTATAGTTACATGTGTTCACCGCTGCGCTTGTACTCCTGATTTTTCCCTGACCTCGTGACATTGTGGCCATTGTGGGTCTGCATGGTGTGAACTGTTCCAAGTCCCCCATGCCCATTGCTGGTGAGGACATGAGACTACTTTCTGTGGTGCCCAAGCTGCTGTTTATCTGTTCCCTGTCTCCTCTTCTCTCCAGTCCCTGTAGTTTTGCAATGTAGGGAGCCTATACTCCCTGAGGCTACAGAGCTCCCTTAGCGGCCTTTCTCACTCTCAGTAGTCGCTCGCTCACGCATTATGACACTCCCTTGGCTAGAAACATCGCCGCGTATGCTAACGTCACACCTTCCATAGCATCATGTACTCGCGCCAGCAACATCGCCGCTGACTCACCAGTTACCATATTAGGTTCATCCTCTGTCGACATATCCCCTCGGTGGCTATATCCACTCTACAAGTGCCGAGGCTGTTGCCCGCTTAGTAATGCCGCCCACCGCATCCCAGACCCGTTGAAGAAATCGCTGCTTCCCCCTACAATGTACACTCGCTACCCAGGCACATTGTCTGTACGCTTTCCACTTTTACTTACCTTCGTTTTTATGGACTTTACTTGTTTTATCTTCGTCTATATCGCTGCCGTGCATGTGATTGTCCATGCATCAGTCTTTATCTTTTCTCTTATTACTTTTGACATATGACAGATCCGAAATATTCCGATTTTACCTTAGAAACCACTGTCCTTACGCTACAAAAAGTCCACTGTACATAGAAAAACAGGCACCCACCTTTTGGCATCTTTTGTGTGTATCTGAGAGTCCCCAGAGTTGTCTTCTGAGTATCTTCGAGTCTTCAGAGTGTTCCCAGAGTTCCCCAGCTTCTGTCTCATCATCTATTCACCATACTCGAGTTTTCCCGTGCTAGAAAAATCGCCGCCAGTTCTTAAATTCGGTCTCCCTGCACCTTCAAGAATTTCCCTATCGTCTTCGAGAGTTCACAATCGCTGCCCTTCCAGCCCCAAGTCTCTGCACGCTTTCCCCCACCCAGGAAAAATCCCTTTCGCCAACCTAAGGTGGAATTTTCGAGTTCTTCGTCACCAGCACTCCCCAGTCACCAAGAAAAATCCTTCTTCACCTTCTAGGTTCCTTCCCCCCCTCTCCTTCCGGTGCAGCACCCCTTGGGACGAGCCTAGGTCTAACCTACAGCTTTCCCCCTTTTTTTCCCTTCACACTCTCACAAGAAGAGTTGCCCACATCATTTTGGAGCCCACCGCGAGGGGTCTGTAGATCTGGAAAGGAGATCTTTACGATTGACCCGCCACCAAACAGAACTAGAAGAGCTCTTAGAGCCCTTCTGTCATCTTTCTATATTGTCTTCTGATCTTTTTGTCCCCGCTGCTAACCCCCATGATATCCCAGAGCTTACCTCTCCAGATACAGAGTTTTCCCCAGCAGATTCCCTTCATTGTCCAGAACCCGATTCTCCGTCGGCAGTTGATATACCAGGTGCTTTTGAGCTCGACGAGTCATTTGCACCCCCGCCAGACCGCCAAGAATTATCACCTGCTTACCGACCTATCATCTTCATCATCTTCAATGACCTCGACTTTCGCTGCTGAACAACTCCTCTTACCATCATCTTTGTACATCCCCTCTCAGAGCCTCATTTCGCTGCTTGCCCGACCTCATTCACTGATACCAACCAGAAATCCACCTCCACTTCGTAACCCCACCCCACCTTCGTCTTCAATACCAATTATCATGTCCGCCACTACTAATCACTGTGAAATGCCGCTTAGGGGCTCTAACAAGGCCCCCAAGTTCTCGGGAAAAACAGAAGATATTTGTGCCTATTTCGAGGACGTCGACCAGATCTGCACTGATGCAGGAATCACTGTCGACAAGGTCAAAATTAAATGGGCCATTCGCTATGCTGATAGGAACGAGTCGGAACTATGGTCGTCCCTTGACTCTGCTGCAGGTGACGACTGGGAGGACTTTGTTAACGAGGTAACTAGCTTCTACCCCGGTGCTGATGTCAAAGGGCGTCAGTACACGAAAGTCGACCTCGAGACCCTCCTACACCACCAAGTACAAAAGCCCATGTTGTCCCTCGATGACCTCGGCAAATATGTCCACGAATTTTGCCGCATTGTAGCCCTGATTAATAAAAAGAAGAAGCTTGCTGACGACTACATCAACGAGAAGTTCCTCGAAGGTTTTCCCCCTAGGTTCCGTAACAGCCTTGCTACTCGTCTCCAACTCAAAGACTTAGACCATGATGTCGACGAACTGTGGCCATTTGATGACATCTACAAGCACGCGAACTATCTTCTTAGTGGTGCCCATTGAAACATCGTTCAGGTCGACAGCTCGGCCTTATTTCCAGAATCCCACACCCAACCAACAACGCTGCCTACTATCCTGAAACGAGAATATGTCCAAGCCGCTGACCCTGCCTCGGGAAGCTGCCAGACTCATCCCACAGACCAACAATTCCGCCACTCATTTGACCCCCGCTGCTTCTTCTGTGGCAGTACTGATGGTCACAGGACAGCCGAGTGTGAGCTCTGCAAAGAATATGTCTGCCAAGGCAAATGCACGCTCATAGGCAGTAGGGTTTTCATGAAGGATGGCTCTGACATCCCTAGATCCGCTGCAGGGCGGAATTTCAAGGAAAAGATTGACAACTTCTTGGCTCTTTGAGAGTCCATTATGGCGTCAGCTAATCTCGTCTCTATTCAGTCTCCTGGCACTGCCTCTTCATCTTGAGGACATGATACCCCTCCCCACCTCGTCAATACTATGTTCTTCAGCTCTGAAGACACTGCTGAATTTCAGGTGGAGGTTCACCCCTCATCTTACCTCGTCGACAAGGAGATTGAAGATAATGCCGACGAAGAAGACAGGTGTGCCTTAGCCAGAGCCTATGCTCAGGTGGAGGAGCTTAAGAATGCCATCAAGAAGAAGAAGCCAGCTCGTTTCGACGGTGTAGAAATCCCCGGTCGTCATCCTCGTAATGCCGCTACTGTCAACCCTCCCCTAGCCAACAACTCCGCACCAAACACAGCTTCGAACTCTCAGCCACTGTCTAACATTCCTCAGACAAAACAAAACGCCGCCAAAGCATCTAGCTCCAAACCTCCGTCCAACTCTGCCCCTCAGTTTCGTTACCAGAGCGGCTTTGACGAAGCTGCTGCTACTAAACGACTCGTATCCCAAGTCTTAGGTGCTAAGATCAAAATTTCAACACAAGATCTTCTGGCAGTCAGTCCAGAAATATGTAAACAGATAAAAGAGATGGCCATGACGAAGAAGATAGCCATTGGTAGCCTCGAAACTGCGGCAGAGTTTTCGTCGTCCTCTGTGTGGGCACATTACGAGCAATACCTTGTGAAGGATACTGAGGGGAAGTGCATTGGCTTAGCCACGGCTCCTCTTCGTGCTGTAGATGGGATCTTGATGGATAAACTCCAAGTCAAGTGCATTCTCGACAGTGGATGCCAGGTGGTAGCCCTTAGACGTGAACTATGGGAAGCCTTAGGTGCTCCACTTCGTTTGGACATGTGTATGACTCTCGAGGCTGCTAACCAATCTAAAGAAAGCACTCTAGGGGTCATCGAGAATGCTACCTTGCGTATTGGGCCAGTCGAGGCTCACTTACAGATTCAGGTCGTCGACTGAGCACCCTTCGACCTCCTGCTAGGACGCCCCTTCTTCTGCCTACTCAGTAGTGTTCTGCGCGACTTCCCCGATGGGGAGCAGTCCTTGGAAATCCGTGACCCCAACTCTGGGCAGCAACTATTCACTGCAAGCATTTCACAATTTTTCATGCCAAAATATGTTGAAAAAAACTGAAGGAAGAGATACTCTTTTATTTGGGCTGTCTTCACAGAAAAAATGCAAATATAATATAATATTTTCTTTGTCTTTTCTGTGGAAAAACATGAACTGATGGTAGTGCTGATTAGCTTCTACACTAATGGGTATTAGCATCAATCAATGTTTTGTGGCAAGTTATGCAAAGAAAAGAAAACATTATTTTTGCCTTTTCTCTTTGAAACCAGCTGTCAAAAAAGAGTATCACTTTCTTCAATTTTTTGAGCATGTTTTTTGAAGAAAAATTGTGAAATGCTTGCAGTGATTAGTCCCGACTCGTCCTCGCCATCGTCTACACCCCTACCCTCAATTTGTTAACCCAGAAGATGAAGCAGAGTACTTTGCTCGCCAGAATTATCGCTGCCAATTACAAGAAAGAGAACAGGGTTTTTAGCTTCGGTCAATGACTCGATGGAGTTACGAGGAGACCAAGAGAATCTAGTATCCATGTGTTCCCTTTATGTTGCAGACTCTCCTTCTTCAACTTCAGATTTTATTTTATCTTCTTCCACAGACTCTAAACAAAACACCGCTGTGGCTTATTTATACGACTATAACACTGCCAGTATGCCCGTTATTGATCCTTTCGACTCGAGTTTCGTTTCTCCAAAAGATCCCTTTTTATTTTCTACGAGTACTACTATTTCTCCGCTGACACTTTCAGTTCTACGATCCTCTCTTCATTTCGACCCGATTTATCACATTTTGAAGTACAAACCTGTAGCAAAGAAGGTGAAGCCTATCCTGACTGCGATGCCTGTCGAGTTCAGAGTAGAGCGTCGGGAGATTGGTGATCCTCTCGCAGATCTTCCTGTATTACCATACCATCCTCCCCCTTTCATTCCTGGTTCTAGATTTACGGCGCAACGAGCAGAAGAGCTAGACCTCGATCCTGCCAAGTTCCTTTGGCCGGCAGAATTGAACCTTGTTCGATGGCTTGTTCATACCCATGAGGCAGCTTTCACTTGGGAGACCTCTGAATGAGGAACCTTTCGTGAAGATATGTTCCCCCCTCTGAAAATTCCGATGCTGTCCCACAAGCCCTGGGTCGAACGAAATATCCCCATCCCTCCCACCATTTTTTGAGATGTCATTAACATAATTAAAGAAAAGGTTGCTGCTGGTGTCTACGAGCCATCGACCTCGTCCTACCGATCCAAATGGTTCTGCATCGTCAAGAAAGATGGCAAATCCCTTCGTTTAGTCCACGATTTGCAGCCACTAAACGCCGTCTCTATTCAGGATTCTGCAGTTCCCCCCTTTGTCGACTCGATCACAGAAGCCTTCGCCTGCCACTTGGTGTATGGTATCCTCGACTTAATGGTGGGGTATGATCATAGAACTATTCATGACGACTACCGCGACCTTACTACCTTCCAAACGCCTATCGGCACCCTGCGACTGACGAAGCTCCCTATGGGCTATACAAACACCATTCAAATCTTCCATGGAGATGTCTGCTGGATCTTGAAGGAAGAAATCCCCAAAGTCACCATCCCCTTCATCGACGATTGCCCTATCAAGGGTCCAAAGTCCTGCTACCAAACCGCCGATGGTACCTATGAGACGATACCCGAGAACCCTGAAATTCGCTGCTTCGTCTGGGAGCACCTCCAAAACACCAATCGTATCCTTCACCGCCTTCGTCATGCCGGAGCTACAGTCTCTGCCAAGAAATGTGTAATTGCCGCTCCATCTATTGTGGTTGTTGGACATAAGGTATCGTACGAGGGGAGGATCCCAGACAAAGCCAAAGTCCAAAAGATTAAAGACTGGCCTTACTGCGCTAACATCACTGAAGTCAGGGGGTTTCTAGGTCTCTGCTCGTACTGTCATATCTTCATCAAAGATTTCGCCAGACATGCCCGCCCCCTCGTCGAATTAACTAAGAAGGACGTCCCCTTCAATTTCAGAGACAAACACTGCAAAGCTATGGACTATCTTCGTGCCGCCATCGTTTCCTCCCCTGCTCTCAGATCTATCGACTATAACTCCGCCTTACCAGTTATCCTTGCAGTCGACACTTCTAATATCACCGTCAGATATATCCTTATGCAGGAAGGCAAAGATGGGAAGAGATACCGTGCTTGTTTCGGCTCCATTACCCTCAATGATCGTGAGAGGCATTATAGCCAGGCAAAACTTGAACTCTTCGGTCTTTTTCGAGCCCTGCACGACGTGCGGCTTTATATATTTGGCAGTGCAGAACTTGGTTGTGGAGGTGGATGTGAGGTATATCAAGGGTATGATTAATAACCCCAACCTACAGCCTAACTGCAACCATCAACTGATGGATTGCTGGTATCCTACTCTTCGATTTCAAGCTCGTGCACATACCTGCCACCAAACACGCTGCGCCAGATGGGCTGTCTAGGAGGCCCAAAGCTGATGAAGACCCCGAAGTAGCCAAAGGAGATTACGAGGACTGGGTTGACGAATGCAGAGCTTTCACAATGGAACTGGTAAATCATCGAGAGCTGAAGACACTGCTGCTATGTCTTCCTGTTAACTCACTGCCATCTGTCTACTGCTTATCCAATCCCCCACCCCAGGACGTCAGCGTCTTTGCCACCGTTGAATCGCCACCAGATACCGCAGAAACAGGAATTCCACAAACTGAGAAAGCGAGGCAGCGAGATGAGAGGTTGGAGGTTGTGAAGGAGTTTTTGGGGACGAAGAAACCACCTGATGGATTAGGAGAGAAAGAGCTAGAAAGCCTCGTACAATTAGCAACGAGGTACTTCGTCAAAGGCAGAGAATTGTGGAGGAAAGAGCCGCAAGGTCGTCACCAACTCGTAGTCCGCCCTCATAAACATCTTGGCCTTATTTGTCAAGCCCACGACGAGCTGGGCCACAAGGGTATTTTCTCCACCCGCATCTGGTTACTGATACATTTTTGGTGGCCCATGCTAGAGCAGGATGTTCACTGGTACATCAGAACATGTCACGAATGCCAGATTTGCCACCTCGATCGCATCCACATTGCCCCCCATCGTCGCTGTCCCCGAACCTCTATTCTACAAAGCTTATGTCGATACCTTCATAATGCCAAAGTCGAATGGTTATCGTTACGTCACTCAAGCCCATTGCTCGCTCACCAGCTACCCAGAATGGGCTATGTTACAGTCAGAGACTGGCAGGTCCATCGGGAAGTTCCTCTTTGAGCAGATCTTATGTCGTTGGGGAGCCATTGGGGAAATTGTCACTGACAACGGTGGTCCTTATGTTCTAGCTCTCGACTGGCTCTCAAAGACCTATGGCATTCGTCACATCAGCATCTCGCCTTATAATTTGCAAGCAAACGGAGTGGTAGAGCAGTGGCATTTTGATGTTAGAGAAGCGATGGTGAAGAGCTGTGAGGGAGAGGTGTCGAGGTGGTCAGAGGTCGCCCCATCGGTGTTTTGGGCTGAATGAGTCACTGTTCACAAAGCTACAGGATTCTCTCCATATTATATGGCTCACGGCGTCCATCCCAGGCTTCCCTTTGACTTCACTGAAGCAACATTCCTCTCCCCTTATGAAGCGGAATTTTACTCGACCACCAACCTCATCTCTAATCGTGCCCGTCAACTTCAGAAGCGTCCAGAAGACCTGGCACTCATCCATGAACGAGTACTTAAAGCCTGCTTTGCCTCTGCCAAAGACTTCGTATCCCGTTTTGAGCACACAGTGCATGACTTCGACTTCGAACCTGGCTCCCTCGTCCTTGTCAGAAACTCTCGTATCGAGTAAGGAGCTAGACCGAAAGACGAAACCCCGCTACTTAGGTCCTATGGTAGTGGTGCATCGTACTAAAGGTGGATCTTACCTCCTTGCAGAGCTTGATGGTGCCATCTCGAAATTCCGCTATGCTGCCTTCCGCTTGTTTCCTTACTACCCACTGCAACAAGTCCCATATAGAGGTCACTCACCTGGTGGGCCTCGAAAACTCCGCTATTGATCAACTCGAAGACGACTCCCTGCCCGACACTGCAAGCATTTCACAATTTTTCTTGAGAAAACATGCTGAAAAAATTGAAGAAAGAGATACTCTTTTTTGACACATGTTTTCAAAGAGAAAAGGCAATAATAACACTTTGTTTTCTTTGCATGATTTACTAAAAAACATTGATTGATGCTAATACCCATTAGTGAAGATCCTAATGGGCATTACCATTAATTCATGTTTTTTGGCAGAAAAGACAAAGAAAACATTACATTATATTCACCTTTTTTCTTTGAAAACAGCTGAAATAAAAGAGTATCTCTTTTTTCAGTTTTTTCAGCATATTTTGGGATGAAAAATTGTGAAATGCTTGCAGTGCGACCCAGAACTCACTGGTGTTCTTAGGGACGAGTCAGATGAGTAACTTATACCCCGTGTCTCGTGTTTCTTTTCTTTGCTTTTTTTTCTCTTTTCTTTTGCTTCTTTCGTTAATTTGACAGACAATCTACTTCTATGCAACCTCCGAAACAAAAAGACCGCCGCCAAAAATATATAAATATACCAGTCAAATCAAGCCCTTCGTTTCCTTCAAACCTGTTTTGTAGACTTACTCACTGCCTCTCTTTAAAGAATACCGCCAAGAATATGTTACAAAGAAAGACAATGGAAAAGCCGCTCCTTCAGTTACCACTTGTTACTTCCTCTTTCTTCTTTTGTTTACAGGTACCTTACTTATTGCTGAATGTTCTGCTCGCCCACAGACACTTTTCTTCTCACTATACCCACATGAGCAGCAATGTTTTTGTTTCAGCTCAGCCTTCATACTCATGACCAGAAAACTGCCTACAAGACTGACACACACCAGCAATTCCTCTATGCTATGGCACAAACAATGGTACTGTCCTACAGACCCTCTATGTGGTACCTTTCCTGCCACTCCTTCAGAGACTGTAGCTGTCGCTTGTTACTGCGGATCGCTGCAGCCATAGTCCCCACCTCATTAGTAACCTGTGATATTCATGAGTATAAATGACTCAGGGACTCCTCACTCCACGCGATCGAGTCCCCGAGAGCGGCAATCATTGCATCCAACTCATCGAGCGCTCTTCGACTTCTTCTCTGCACTCGTCGTCCGCTCCTCGACGGCTGTGGGGAATCCTCTAACTCTTCCTCAGGTGGCGGTGGCACGTGTGGGGATCCCTGCAGCGTGGTTAGGTTGATGTCGACCTCTTGCATCTTCACAATCGCTGTCTCTGCTTCTTGTTCCTCCAAAAGGCTGCTGGGACTGGCAAAGAAGGCTGATGCATCCTCGATCGGGTCCTCTGTGGTTCTTGGAGGTTCTGCGACGGCAGTGGGTGTGGGAGGAGCACTGGAGGGGAGGAATAATGGGACAGGCAGAGCTGGAAGGGGTGGAGGTGGTCCCAGAACAGTCACTGGTGCAGAGGTTTCTTCATCTGGATTGATGAGAAGTCGGACTCGAGGTAGGGGCTTGCGGGTCGATGACGACACTGGGGGTCTAGTGGGAATCGGAGGGGGAGCAGACACAGTCTTCGGTCTTTTGCTCATCGAAGCAGCCAATGCCGGCGGACCTTCCTGGTTCTTGCGCTACGTGTTCTCATGAGCCTGCCATCGTGTTTCAGTCAACCCATGGCTCACCTTTCGACCTGTTTTATAGGCCTTGTCACATTTTTTCTTCCCCTGGTGGCACTGCTTGCATGCCTGACCCTCGTTGCATACGCACAAAATACCCAACTTCTTGCATAAACCGCATGGGTCTCCATCACCCTGCGTAGCCTCGTCGTGTGTCTGGGCAACGTCTCTTGAATCCTCGATGGGTGGGGGTATGCCTTCAACGAGCAAAGGCTGCTCCTCCTTGGCTGCATTGTCACTGGGTGGTATCTGGAAGGGAAGAGAGCGTTAGTCCGGAAGGTTGGATATAGTGGGTATGCCACGCACCTTCTCCTTGCCTTTCCCTTTCCCTGCGGCCTTTTCCACCTGTCTCTGGGAATGCCGAGTCCCTTCCCCATCTCCCTGGGTCGTCTTCGAAGGCTGCCTCTCCTTGCCCCTGCCCTTCAGTGTGCATGGTGGAAATTGTTCCTGGAGCGCCGTCAGCCTCGCAAATGCTGCCCCAATCACGATTTGTGTTTCCTCGTCATAGTCGGGCATGTCAGTGTTCATGTCCATCGCAAACTTGCACATCTGTTCAATTTCATCCTGGCGCCATCTGTTACTTCTGGGTTGCTGTCTAGGTTATGCAGGAGGACTCACTGACACCTCGTAAAAACGAGTCACCCACGCACGTGCGACATCATCTTCGGCCAACGCGTCTGGAATCTGCCTCATGTGAGCTCCTAGCATCTTCACATTCGCCACCCACATTCCTGGAATCATGGCTCTAATGACCTTGGGCGCAAAGTATGGGACGGTCGACATGTTGTTTCCGTGTAGGGTGAGATCGGTTGCGAGTACGAGGGATGGTAGTGGTAGGACTTAGGGGAGAAAGAGTTGGAAGCGGCATTTTGTTTGGTACGTTTTGGCGGCCTTTGTTGACATGGAGCTTGTTGCCACAGCACGTGACTGAGAACCCCGTGCCTCTTCCATTGATCCATGCACAGCCACACCATGTGTATGACATCATCCCATTTCTGTCCTGATCGCCATGTACCCCTGACCGAGGACGGTCAGCATTCGAAGACCCCGGGAGGTGTAGGGAGCCTATACTCCCTGAGGCTACAGAGCTCCCTTAGTGGCCTTTCTCACTCTCAGTAGTCGCTCGCTCACGCATTACGACACTCCCTTGGCTAGAAACATCACCACATATGCTAACGTCACACCTTCCGTAGCATCACGTACTTGCGCCAGCAACATCACCGCTGACTCACCAGTTACCATATTAGGTTTGTCCTCTGTCGACATATCCCCTCGGCAGCTATATCCACTCTACAAGCGCCGAGGCTGTCGCCTGCTTAGTAATGCCGCCCACCACATCCCAGACCCGTTGAAGAAATCGCTGCCTCCCCCTACAATGTACACTCACTACCCAGGCACGTTGTCTGTACGCTTTCCACTTTTACTTACCTTCACTTTTATGGACTTTACTTGTTTTATCTTCGTCTATATCGCTGCCATGCATGTGATTGTCCATGCATCAGTCTTTATCTTTTCTCTTATTACTTTTGACATATGACAGATCCGAAATATTCCGATTCCTTAGAAACCACTGTCCTTACGCTACAAAAAGTCCGCTGTACATAGAAAAACAGGCACCCACCTTTTGGCATCTTTTGTGTGTATCTGAGAGTCCCCAGAGTCGTCTTCAGAGTGTTCCCAGAGTTCCCCAGCTTCTGTCTCATCGTCTATTTGCCATACTCGAGTTTTCCCGCACTAGAAAAATTGCTGCCAGTTCTTAAATTCAGTCTCCCTGCGCCTTCAAGAATTTCCCTATCGTCTTCGAGAGTTCACAATCGCTGCCCTTCCAGCCCCAAGTCTCTGCACGCTTTCCCCCACCCAGGAAAAATCCCTTTCGGCAACCTAAGGTGGAATTTTCGAGTTCTTCATCACCAGCACTCCCCAGTCACCAAGAAAAATCCTTCTTCGCCTTCTAGGTTCCTTCCCCCCCTCTCCTTCTGGTGCAGCACCCCTTGGGACGAGCCTAGGTCTAACCTACAGCTTTCCCCCTTTTTTTCCCTTCACACTCTCACAAGAAGAGTTGCCCACAGTGACTTCCAGTAGCATAGATGATGCCCTTCCTGTTAGCTCTTCTGGGGTTTGCATTCCCCTCTCATCACCAGATGGAGACACCAGACTTGCTCTCGCTGCCTGATGCCAGTGCCAGAAGGTGACTTGTCCTGCTTACTAAGCTACACTCGCACTCTACAACTCCTGCCAAACCCTGCCACTTGGACCCCCAACACTCCTCGACCCCTAGCCTCTCCTCTCTTCTACTCCCAACCTCCAGCCTTCCACTCCCCCGGTACACTGATAGAAGTGGCGAGCAGCTGAAAAGAGAACCACGAGAAGAATGGCACAGACGACTGCCAGAATGATGATGGTGTTGGAGATTGAATCACCACAGTGTGATGTATATTTTGGTGCGAGTTTTCACTTGCTTACATAAGCGCTTAGAGCGCACTTTGTAGTACATTTTGGTACTGTATCCTCAGTAGTTGAGTCACTACTGAGGGTAAGCATATACATTCCTTATAGTAGACTACTTACTGATTCCCTGTAGCTGCCTACAGGTACATCTAATATACATAGTAGTTGAGTCACTACTGAGGCTGCCTACAGCCCTTTTCTACAGACGGCAGTATCTGTGTCCCCCTGTACACGCTTGACATGACAAAGGTCATATGAGTGAAGGACCAAGGCAGGCATGGGTGAGAGGACAGATATTGGAGTAGGAGGACTGGACGGTGGGAAACCAAGGAGGATGCATTTATATGGTATCCCTGTTGGCTGCCCTGACACAGTGGCGGTTTCAATATTTTCAGATGCTTTAAAGAGTATTCGAAAGTGAAAACAATATTTTTTATTATGATTCAAATTACCACGCTCTTATAAAATTTTATTCCGAGAAGGCTTATAATTTTTATCGCCAGTCTATATTGGGAGAAACATTATGATATCTATCCAAAGACAATTGAAAATTATATATGGCGTGAATGTCACAAGGTTATTGACAGCATTATCTTCCTAAAAAGATTGCAACAATAGGTAAAGTTTAAATTTGGAAATCACTTTGCAGGCGCACTTAATTAATGTTACACAATAGATTCTGAGATCATCAAAATAATAGCTTTTCCAATGATCAAAATGTAATACGAAAGTAAATATTTAGAAATCAGTTTCCATACGCTCAGAAGTGATCACGCAGTGAGCAGGCACAAGGCGCCCAATGCCTGCCCAGTAATCTCCATGTTAGGTATTCATTCGTCAGATCTTCAATGCGATTGAGTATATTTAGGTGATGATGTAGACAGAGACAGTAGCTTTGATACAGCACTGAGGAAGAGTTAGTGGATCATGACCATTATCTTTGGAGCAATGCCATATCTCAGGAAGGACATGAATTGCACTGGGTCTACATTTATATGATGTCCTGGTCCTACATATACAAAGATGATGCGCGCATATGAACCCCAGTCACCTCTGTGAATTAGAAAAGTCAGGAAATTCCAGCCATGATTAGATTGAGACCTACTGTTCTTGGTCAATTTGCAGAGATCACCTGGCAAACATCCCCCAACGGAAGCTTGGTACCGTCCTCCAACTCTACCCCTTTCGGATCTTTTTTCACTTGACATTTCTTAACCTGGTGAATTTGGCCCACGAGCTCGCCATGTAGTACGAGACAATACTGACCAGCACTCCTCGGGTTGGCAGGAGTCAAGTCACGCGCTGGAATGAAGTGATGTTCGATATTTGCGCTCACTGTACTGGAGGTCACAGTGACTGACACATGACCAGGAGGTGCTAAGCCATGCCCATGTACGACTGTAGAGAAGCGGTCAGGAACTGTAGTGCGGACCACTCGCTTGAGCAGCGAACCACAGTTGTAAGACATGCCAACCCTCAGGCATACATGCCAGTTGGCATAGTCACAGAAATTATTGTTGAAGAGCCAAGGAACACACCCTGAACAGCAAAGTTAATTCGGATCTGCGATGGAGAGGAAGGTCTACGTACCATAGTCAATGTTTGCTTGCGCCAGCTCGTTGAGGGGCTGAGGGGTAATATCGTCAGGGTGGGAGACCCAGGGGTCGCAGGCCAAGGTGCTTGGACCTGGTTCGGCTGAAGGATCCACAGTCAACATGGGTGGAGTAGCGCTTCGAGGGGCAGTCCAAACAAATGACTTCCGGCGCAATTCTATGAATGCCACCATTCGTGTAGAATCCAAGATGGCCCCATTGAGGCACATGCCAAATCTGGAAAAAAAAGGGGAGAAGTCAGTGTGTGCTGCTAGGAGAGGGAGTCACTTACTCAGTGATGACTGCAGTATTTTTTAACTGCATAATGCCGGATTCGATCGCGACATTGCAGTAAGTTCTGCCGACTGATCGCAGCGTTCCTCTATACCCCTTTTTGGGACCAGAGATGATCCATACCTCGCAGCCAACCTGGTGCTCTATGTCACGAAGAGAGTGGTTTTCTAGCTTGATGCAAAAACCGATGAGGACATCATGCTATAGCTTCATTAGAACAGTATAGAAGCATGAGGATGCGAACACTTACCAACAGACCATCATCAGACAGAACTGTAAGACAGCCAGATACGAAGTCAACAGAACGGACGAGCCCTTCGATGTCTACAGCAGGACCGCAGACCACTGAAACACGGTCACCGATAGTAACATCATACCCCCTCTCCCTGGAGAATTGCAGGGTAGATGGGGGTACGATAAGTGCCTCATCCATACTGACAGATACCTGTATGAGGTCACTTCCCTCATCGATATCGCCATCGCCACTGGGAACTTCGGGCTCTTGGGCCTTGGACTTTCCCTTATCTCCGAGGTTGTCAGGGTCAGCCTGCTGAAGCGTGGATGGTGTGATCAATATCTTGCAGCCGCTGTACCAGTGTAGCGTGCCACAAAGACCTTTGTGTGGCCCACTGGTGACGCGTACGAAGTCCCCTGGTTGTATGTGTAGAAAAGGGCTGTAGGCAGCCTCAGTAGTGACTCAACTACTGTATGTATTGAAGTACCTGTAGGCAGCTACAGGTTATCAGTAAGTAGTCTACTGTAAGATATATATGGACTTACCCTCAGTAGTGACTCAACTACTGAGGGAACAGTATGAAAAACATACTACTAAGTGCGCTCTAAGCGCTTATGTAAGCAACCTTAACTCGCACCTAAGTCAAGCATTACAGGGGAGATTTACAATCTCCAACACACCCCCTTAAACTCCACTGTATGATTAGGTAGGGGTGAAGGATATAGAACTCGAAAGAAAAAATGTATACCGAATATTGGAATAAAGCGAGTATAATTGCTGCAATAGCAGCCTCGAGTCCATTGTGTGCGAGTGTTGTGTGGTCGTGTTTGCCACGCCGCGTTGTGGCAACTTCCCGTTTCGGATATGCCTGTAGTGTGCGCGCGCCTTGACCTTGTACCATGACCGTGAGGCCGCCGTATTGAATATAACGAGTTTATCGTCATTCCGCATCCATCCAGGAGGCACCCCCTTCCGCCAGTATGTGTTAGCGACATTCCAGAGGTATTTCGAAAGGTGGCGAGGGGGCGAAATGGGCATGCTGAGTAGCATGAGGCGCTTGCAGCCTCCCTGTCCGGATCTACTGACATTTTTAGATCTTGTCTTGATCCTACTGCGTCGGGATGGGTCCCTGAGGGTCCCAGGAGTACGAGCGAGGCCGTTTGGAGTCGGTTTCGGCGACGCAGGTGAGCCGTTTGACTGTTCGGGCTCGCATTCGCTATACTGACTGCTGCTGTTAGCTAGCAGCACTTTTTCAACGTCGTGCGAGTTGCTGAACTCGCTGCTAATGGTGCCGTCATATCTATGGGTTGTCCAGTACCCTATGATGGACGTCTGAAGCTGTTTGGTGCCGGTTTGGAGGATGAATGACTGGCTGTATGATGACACTGTGCATACGGTGCGTGAAGCCTTTTGTTTCGGCGTTTCTGGCGCGCCTGACTTCGTTATAGCATATGGCTATTGTCCAGGTCCCTCCCGCAAAGCATCTGGATGATTTGGTGGATGTCGAGAGGAGCCGCAGTGGCTGTATGGCGATTGCAGGTGTACAGTAGGCGCTGGGCCTTGTACAAACAGTGCTGACGTTTTCAGCTTTCATCTTAATCTTGCCGTGTCGGCGTGGGTCACTGAGAGTCGACAGAGCATGCGTGAGGCCAGTTGGGAGGCCATTTAGATGGCGCAGGTGAGTACATGCCTGGTACAGGTGTCATCTCTCCTCCTATTGCTGCTGCGAGGCAGCCGTTTGGCCACAGGGTGACTTCTCTGCCATTTCGCATCGTTCCGCATCGATATGGGAGGTGCCCCCTCCTGCCAGTAGGTGTCGGCGACGTTCCAGAGTCGCTTCGAGGGGTTTGAGAGCGTTTGAAGCAGCTGCATAGGAATGCGAGCTGTCCGATGCGTGGGCCCTCTCGTTCTGACTCGTCTTGCACGTCTAACCTTGTTACAGCATACGTTTGTCACCCATGACCCTCCCACAAGGTATATGAACCATTTTGAGGGCGTCGAGTGAGCTAGAGAAGACCGCTTGGGGGCCGCTTGGACACGGTAGGTGTTTCGCCTCGTTAGAGCGTTGCTGACGCTTTTAGCCGTTCGTTTGATCCTTCCACCTTGATAGGTGACCCTGTAGGTCTTAGGAAGGTGCTTGGTGCCGTTCGGAATGGGATTTGGCGGTGCAGGCAAGCCGCTCGTCTCCTGCTGGCTATGCTGGCCTCGGCTGCCAGCTAGCATCAATCCTTCGACTCCATCCAAGTCGACGAACTCGCTGCTGAGTGTGTCGTCACCCCCACTACTGGTATTCTCAGCCTTATCAGGCTCCTTTGGGCGCATTTCCGGATGTGGTAAGTCAGGCAGTGCTTGGGCGGTTTGAGCGCTGATGTCTCTTATCTTCAGCTTCGTCGCTGTTGACCCAATGTCTGCGCTATTCCCCCCATCCGCTCGAGCAAGGCTATGTACCCCCACCCCCCAGACCTTGTCAGGTGGGGTATCCGGTGTGGAGTGCCTTCGGTGGGTGCGATCGTGATCAGGCTGAGGGCGCTCGGTCTCTCGTAGTTGCGAGGACCAGTCTGGCTCTCTATCGGGGTGCTCTGCGCCCGGTACTGTCATCTTGGTAGACGTTCGTGGTACATTCTCAATCGTGGGGATGTCGATTTGAGCTGGATAGGAAGGTATGGCCAGAATGGCCACAGGTCGATGCATATGGACGTGTGCAGGCTGGTCAGGCTCGCACTTGAGTCCAGGTGAGTCAACCCTTGTTACGGCCTCATCTACAATGCGCCGACTGCAGTTGTCAGGCATACTTGAGTCGTTTATAAGGATATTTAACATCGTTGCATCTGTACTCCTGATCTTGTCCACTTGGCAGTCGTCTGCCAACTCTGACGTATCTTCTACTGGAGCGTTGGGCTCTGGGTGCCCGTTAGAGTTCTCGCTGTCGCTGTGGATCTGCCCTGGCGGTTTGTCTTTGACATGCTCATTGCGTTCGATGGGCGTTTGTGATCCGTTGTCGATAGAACATTTGATTGGCTGTTTGGTGGTGCCTGCTGCAGGCTTGAGGGCCTCACAGCTCCACTGAGGTGGGTCTCGTCGCTCGGCATTTGTGCCGATGGAGGCAAGCGGATCGTGCATGTCAGCTACAGCACTAGCCTCGTTTCCTCCTGTTGCAGTCTCGCCATCTAGTATGCACTGACTGCTATTGTCAGGTGCTTCAGGCGTATTTGCATGTTCGTCCAGCCGTCCTTCGACTGCAGCCTTAGTCTCATTTCCCAGTATGTTGCTTTCCACATGCCACGCGTCTATGATCTCCATCTTGGGTTCCCAGTGCCCAGTCGGGATCTCGGCACAGTCACTTGAGCTCATGGGAGAGCTCCCCCCATCGCTTGGTGACTTTCCTGGTTTGTCGTTGCTATTGCCAGCGCTCTGAGCGCTCTCTTCAATCACGTATTGCTTGGATGGCATGTCGTGTTCTTGAGCGGCTTCGTCGACAACCTTCTGACTCTCTGGTCTCGGAATTTGACCATAGCGATTCTCGAGGTAAGCGAAAGTTTCATGCGGGGTATCCAGATGCATACATAGCATTAGGATTGAATCTGGTAGACCGAAAATGATATATTGGTGGGCCATGGCGGCCCGTTGATGCCACGTGTCATCAGCAGTTTTCCAGGCTGCGACGACATCTCTCTCCTCGTTGGTTCGTGGTGTCTGGCCGGCACCATATTCCTGTAGTAACTTTGGAGTTGTGGGTCGTGTTTCAGACCCATCTATGTGTCCCATCAAGCCGTCTTCAGAGATAGCCTTCAGCACCCAACTGCCATAGGTGTGCCAGTTGCAGCCGTCTTCTGCAAGCTCGGGTTCCATAGTTTATTTCCTATTACTTTCGAGTGAAGTAGAGATATTTTGTAGCGAGTTTGAGTAGTGTCGACCGGGTTATGCCTACAATAAAATTTCCGCGCTAGGCGGGGCTCATAACCTGTAGAAAAGGGCTGTAGGCAGCCTCAGTAGTGACTCAACTACTATATATATTGAAGTACCTGTAGGCAGCTACAGGTTATCAGTAAGTAGTCTACTGTAAGATATATATGGACTTACCCTCAGTAGTGACTCAACTACTGAGGGAACAGTATGAAAAACATACTACTAGGTGCGCTCTAAGCGCTTATGTAAGCATAAGAAACTCGCACCAAAATTAAGATATCACACTGGGGTGATTCAATCTCCAACAAAACGAAGGAGAAGTGATTGCGGCAGTACCGCAGACATGCAATGTCGATGCCGGCACATGCAGAGGTCCACAACAGCACATAGAGGAGGCAGACAGTCTGGGGAGCCATACAAACACGTTGAACAATGAAACAGACATGGTCAGTAACGCATACGGCATGAAGACAGCTAGCGACGCACGTCAGAACGTCAGAATGTGTCAAATGGAGTTAGACTCACCTCGAGAGCCAGAAAACGAGTCACCCAACCCTACTATGCCATGGAAGCAAGTTGGCATTGGAGACGCCAACATATCCATACCACGAAACATGCCGCTTGAGACAATGAGCACCCCAAATGAAATTGTTACCTTTGGACAACCAGCAAGCACAGACAATGGCTCTGCTACTAAGGATGTTGAGGGGGAGATGGCTGCTGATGGCGACGAGCAGGGTGAGGATGTAGACAGCACAACGAGCAGCGGTGACGTCGACCCAATGCGAGTTGAAGTAGCAATGCTGGCTGGAGATAGTCAGATCGCATGTTGCGACCAGAACTCGTGCAGCGACTTACCTCAGTCGCCCGGTCCACCCACGAACTCCCAAAAACACTCCTGTGCACTCATCCGACCGAAACGCCAACGTGGAAGAATCAAATCCGAAGCTAGAAATGTCAGGACAATGCGAAAGGTCGAGAACGCATGCCAAGCGCATGGCAATGCGACACGGTCAACCCGGCACAATCGAGAAGGCATTGGAACATGCCTAGTCCCTACCTGCAAGTGCTGGAAGCAGGGGGAGCGGCGACGACCCACCAGAAACCGATGCAATGTCAATATGCACGTGTTCAGAAGAACTAGAGGGCCCGGAGGGCGAGAGAAGGTCCAGCAAGCATTAGGACATGTCGAGACAAAGGGGACAAGGTGCCAAATGAATGGCGCAACGAGCAGCATGCGCTGCGACTCGAAACGAGTCGAAACGAGACTGCTAGCTGGAGACCAGGCTGGTCAGCACAAGCAGCAGCGGCGGAAACCAATGGACGTACCTGGGCCACCCGCAAGCCACCGAAAGCGTTCCGAGGAGGTCGGCAGACCCAAGCGTCGACTTGAAGCAATTAATTTCGAATCTAGAGATGTCAGTAGAGCTCGGAAGCTCGAAACCGCCCACCAAGGAAGCAGTAACGTGATACGGCCAATTCTGCGTCATCGAGAGGGCATCGGCACATGCCCGGACCTTACCATCAAGTTCCGAAACCTTACCGTCTATTTCCCGAAGCCGAGATATCACAAACAACACGTCAGAGACCGTGCAGCGGCCCTGCAACGACTGCAAGCATTGCAATCAACGAAGTGACGACGCGCTGATCACGTGCACCACGTGACCTACCAAATCGGGCAATCGCGCTCAAATTCGAAACTCTCGTGTTGCAAACACAAGCCACGCACTCGGAATTTAAGTTTCTGAATCATACATTTGATTATACATTTGGTATATTTCATTTTATATTTTTTGGATTATGTTTCTACCTTAGAAGAGTTCCCCCATGCCGTTTGAGGGGGAGTGTTGGAGTATTATGCAACCGGCCATTGTTGGCACGTGTTTGCTAGATTACATAATCTCTTTGCATCGCACATAGTACTAGATAATTTTCCTAGTCCCTCAGTAGCTTGCCAGACTACTGAGGGTGAGTACCATTTACTTAGGTTCTTTCCTACTTACTGATACCCTGTAGTTACCCTACAGGTAGATACTAATATAATAGTAGCTTGCCAGACTACTGAGGATACCTACAGTCTTCTCCAGGTTCCCTCTGCCAATAGCAACAACCTCCTTTAAGTCCTTTGTCCCTTGTAGGTACCTTAATATTCTTTTGGCCGCAACCCAATGCCTTAAGTCTGGGTTCGCTGTGAATGAGGCCAATCTATTTACGGCATAGGCGATGTCAGGTCGTGTGGCAACCGCAGCATACATCAGAGATCCGATCAGGGAAGCGTACTTATTTTGGTTAGTCGCTTCTCCCCGTTCCTCCTCCGGGAACATCTGAACCTTCGTGTCCACAGGTGTCCTTACACTGTTTGTGCTCTCTAGCCCTTGCACCTGTAGTATAGAATCTATGTACCGTGTCTGCCCTATGAACAATGTCCCTTTGGCCCAATCATGTGTGATTTCTATACCGACTATTTTCTTAGGGTCTCCGAGGTCGGTAACCTCAAACATAGACTGTAGTTGTGCTTTTAATGATGTCATAAGCCCCTGTCCCGACGTGAACAGTAAGAGATCATCTACCCATATGGTAATGATTTCTATTCCTTCTGTTGTCCGCCGGACATATGCACAAGGGTCTGACCATAGGCGCTTGAATCCGCCTCGCACTAACTGTTTATTCAGTTCGATGTTCCACTCTCTTCCGGATTGCTTCAGCCTGTACAATGTTTTTATTAGCTGGCACATGCGTTGTGTACCGTCCTCGAAGCCTTCAGGCTGTTTCATATAGACTTCTTCTTTTAGCTTGCCATTTAGGTAAGCCCCCTTTACGTCCATCTGTTGGATCTCCCAGTCCTGGGAAACCGCTAACGCTATTATTGCCCTTATTGTCTCCAGCCTCACTACCGGTGAGAATGTATCCGTATAATCCATCCCCAGTATTTGTGAGTACCCTTTTGCTACTAGGCACGCCTTATATTTCTCTAATCTGCCTTCTTTATTATACTTTCGAACGAGGACCCATTTGTTGGATACCGGTGTCCTACCCTTTCACTGCAAGCATTTCACAGTTTTTCTTCAGAAAACATGCTGAAAAAATTGAAGAAAGTGATACTCTTTTTTGACAGCTGTTTTCAAAGAGAAAAGGCAAAAATAATCTTTTCTTTTCTTTGCATGACTTTCCACAAAACATTGATTGATGGTAATACCCATTAGCATAGAAGCTAATCAGCACTACCATCAATTCATTTTTTTGCACAGAAAAGACAAAGAAAACAAAATATGATATTTGCATTTTTTATGTGAACACAGCCCAAATAAAAGAGTATCTCTTCTTTCCATTTTTTCAACATATTTTGGCAAGAAAAATTGTGAAATGCTTGCAGTGTTTGGTAAGTCGGTTAGTTCCCACATCCCCATTTGGTATAATTGATCTATTTCTGCTTTGACAGCTTTTTCCCACTCCGGCCATTCGGGTGAGTCATGCGCCTCCTTCAGCATTCTCGGGTTGTCAGGTAAGGCACTACTTTCATTTAGTGCTGCATACACTAACACTGATCGTTCTATAGGGCTTTCTTCAAGTTCTCCCTCGTCGGGGTCTCGAGATAATTCTGGTGAGTCATTGCTTTCGTTATCTGACAACTCTGGCATAGGGTCATTGAGTGCCCGGTAGTCTTTTACTACCCTGGGCCTGTTACTTCTTCTCTGGTAAGTGTTACTGTCGTCGTCTGTCCGTTTTCGTTTACTGACGCGTTCTTGATCTCTTTTAGCTTCGTCTCTGTTGTTCTCAGTATCCTGCGCATCCCTATCAGCCACGCTCTCGGGCTCCAGCTCCCCCTCGCGCGGCATACCGTCTTTCAAGGTGGGTGGAGCTTTGGGCGAACTGACAGGATCTTTCAGAAACTGAAAATTATGGGAAGTTTTGATGGATCGGGTGCAGGCATCATAGAAACGGACAGCGTGGGGGCCGTCTAAGAAACCCACGAAGGTGAGTTGTGTGGACTTAGCGTCCAGTTTGTTGATACTGACGCTTTCATTCATTATCCACACAGGGCAACCAAATTCCTGGAAATGCGACACGTCAGGACAATGTCCCGTCCACCTTTCATATGGAGTCGCTCCCACCAACGCTCGTGTGTGGGAATGGTTATGGACGTACGCCGCGTGGGTGACTGCCTCGGGCCAGAGGAATGCAGGAACGTTTCCTGCAATCCTCATGGCGCGAGCAAGTTCACCCAGCATTCGGTTAAAATGCTCCGCTACACCATTCTGTGCTGGTGAATATGGTGCAGTGACCTGTAGGTCAATGCCTGTGTTGCAGCACCAGGTAAGTAGTTTGTTATTGATATATTCTTTTCCGTTATCAGCACGCATGGCCTTCGTTCGACGTCCCAGTTGACGTTCGAGGTATGTGAGGTATTCTTTTAGTTTGTTGGATGCTTCTCCTTTACTAACCATGAACCGAACTTCACAGTATCTGGTTGCATCGTCTATAAAGGATATGTACCAGTGCGCGCGCCCACTCAGGGCTTCCGTTCGAGCTGGTCCCCACACATCGGTATGTATCATTTCTCCCGGTGTTGTTGCTCTCGGCGCGGACTTTTCTGGAAACGGCAGCCGAGTCTGCTTTGCTTCTATGCATGCAGGACAGTCGCTGATCGATGACAGCACTACAGTAAGGCCGACAACTAACCATTCGCATTGTAGGCATTGGAGTCCTTTGACTCCAACATGCCCGAAACGCTTGTGCCAGTCGTCCCAGGTTCTTGCCTGGTATGCGTGTTCTGCAGGTTTATACCTGCACACGCGTAGTTCATATATCCCGTCATGTATCTTAGCTATAGCAAATAGATTTTGGTTTTGATCATACAACTGCATCTCTCCCCCTGGAAATAGAGGAGCCGCCTTCTTTATCAAGGCGTGTCAATGAAATTAAATTATGTACAGCGTCAGGGGCATATAGTACATTCCACAATGTGATGACGGAAGTTCTATTACCTATTCGTGCCTGTAGCACAACTGTCCCGACTCCATACGCTGTAATTGTGTGATCTCCGATACCCCGGATTACTTTTTGTATAGGGACCATATCCCTAAACATTATCTTATCTTTAGCTATGTGTGCCGTACTCCCTGAGTCAGCTACCCACATGTACCATTCAACATGCTTGTCTATTCCTTCATACGATACATTGAATGCACTATTATTAGTATTAGTACTACTACTGCTAGATGTCCAGTTCCCATCTGCGTGTAGTACCTGTTCGTCGTCCTGTATGTCACGCATAGGCAATTCTGTGATCGAGGCAAAATTAGCCTGTCCAGGTTTAGCCCTTTTAGGCGACCTGCCGTGCTTTTTCCAGCAGTCGTCTTCTGTGTGACCTAACTTTTGACAGTAGCCACATTTGGGCTTCCCCTTATGACGGCACTTGTCAGTCGTGTGGTTATCGCGTCCACAGATACTGCAGGATTTTGTAGGCTCTTTCCGTTTGTTATTTACTTTCTTCTGAGTAAATAACATTTGTTCTTGCAGTGTACCTTGTCTGCGCTTGAATTCATCTACCAGTACCGCCGTAAGTTCTTCAACAGTTACTGAGTCCACTCCTTTCCTGGCTATCCGGCCTGCCATGTATGATGTGGTAAACATCGTCCAAGACTCCGGCATATTTAATAATAGAATGTCTTTGAACTCGTCGTCCAGGACTGCTTTCCCCATGGCTGACAGGTCATTCCGCATCCTTTTGAGTTTATTAATATGCGCCACGACATTATCACCCTCTGGACATTTGGCATTCAATAACTCTCTCTTTGCAATGAGAGCGGTTTGAACGCCACGTGTCTGATGAGCCATTTTAAGATTTTCCCACATCTGTGCCGCTGTCTCAGCATGCATGACGTGGTCCATCTGTTGGTCATCTATATTTGTTAATATGAGGGTCTGCACGATAAGATCTTCTTCTTCCCACGCTGTTATCTCAGCACTGTTGCTAGAGTCCTCCTCCAGCTTTGGATAACTTCCCTCGGCGTACTTAAAGACCTTGTGCAAGCATAGGAATTTCTGCATTCGAATCCGCCATGCATGCCAATTATTGTCTTTAAGAGTATCTACCTTGTAAGATGAGATGGCGCTGAGGTTCTGTACCCTACTACTGGTTCCACTAGCATTGTTTGTATTTGTTGTTACGTTAACAAAGTCATCGGCGCTTCCCGACATAGTGACATGAAGTTTTTAGATAGCGTTTGATAGAGGTAGTGTATATAGCGACGAGCCGGGGCTCATAACCTGTAGAGTAGTAGCTCGATCGTGAGAATGATTGATAAGATAATGATTACTTCCCTTGCCCTATAGGCTCGGGTATTTATACTGTGTGAGAACATTATTCTAGAATAGTCTACTACAGTATGGAATGTTCAGCTACCTCTGAGCTCTTTGTATGGAATGCCGGTACCTTCTACGCGATACCAACAATATGTGACAGTCAGGCATGGGTCCAGCACGTCGAGGCTCTTCCCACGAGGCTCAACAAGCGCTGGCAGTTGGGTCGGCCACTATTGCATTTGCAGTTTGTAGGTTTATGGGATCCCTGGCTGGTAAACATAGAAGGTTTTCCCCACCTTTACTACCAGTTGCGAGATTGTTGTGTCATAGAGTTTAAGGGCCTGTGGTTGTCTCGAGGCTTACATCTGACTACGGATCGCATTTTCTTATATATAGTAAGTGGCTTGTTTGTTTTATGGATGAGGCACTAGGAATAATGATTGTCAGAGGGTGGATGACGAGAACACTGTCATCCTGGGTGGCTGGCGGACCATGCGCCTTGAGCTTATGGATGTCATCTGGCCCCCAGAGGAAAGGCTATCTTTGTTCCGAACCCGCAACCTGGACGCAGTTGGTGAACTTGTGAAATTGTTACTCGTATTTACATCTCTGTAGCTGAGCTAACAAACAGTTTGACATTCTATCCTAGGGCCAGTGACAGAAACCGTAGGACACAACCGGTAACACAGAGGTGCTCTGCAACCCTCTTCATTCTGTATGATAGGCTAGGAGGTAGTAAACAATTGTTCCACCTCAGGCAGTACACAGAAATGTGCCGTTTCTTCTGACAATCTCCACGAAGATTCAATGGGTTAGTAATGTATGTGATGCCTATTGACTCGGCAGCGAGTCGTCCGGTTATACTGGCCTGTGTTACGTGCAATACAACCACGTGTGGTAGTATGCCATAGATGTCAGTGGTCGCCCCAGCAGAAGCATAGTAGAGATGGAAAGCGTATCCCTTCACACTTTGTCATGTAGAGCTGGTTTGCTCACAAGTCAATTTTACAAGTCTTTGCTGGTGCATCTCCAGCGTCCACTACTTTGGGCGAAGGTGGTAGTATGCGTAGGTAGAACTAGGTCAACAGAGGTAAGCTTTGCCCCTTCTGGGGCAACTTTCTCGAGCGAAGTATGTATCTGTAATCATTACAAAGTATTCACAACGAAGCTGTAAGCAGAAGCAAAATTTACTCATGCTTGCTCAAAAGAACTCGTCGACAACTTTAGGGGTAAGCAACCCAGTATTAGGACCAAGTGATGTGGTAAACAACTTTTCAACAATGGAGGGTATATACTGCACTGTGTGAGCATTAGATAGGATGAACAGTAACTTGAAGCATATACTTCTGAGGGTTTCCTTGGTGTATGAGTTTAAAAGCCAGATTAAACGTGGTGTAAAAAAAAGGCATTATTTCATGGGATCGAGCATGTCGACAACATCCAACCAAAGTAGGAGCCTTGTGAGCCACATCTACACCACGAAACAATGCAAATGGAGATGGTGCACTCGCAACAAATACTCAACTAATCATTTTTTTTTCAGTCAAAACCCATCCCCGACCAAGCACACAGGGACTATACAGACGTGTAGCTCACAAATTAGCCCATAGACATATCATCCGTGCAGAGTAAATAAGGCATACATGGTGCAGGACAATCGGTACGATCACATACGTTTGTATGTTGATTCGTGACTCGCATACATATCCCAGTTGCAATGCTGGTGTGTGATGAAATACTGCCTTGGTAGCAGTTCACTCCGACAGTGCCGGGCACTAGTCCTAGTCGCCGTGGTCGAGATGGAAATACTAATCGTAATTTACCAGCCTTTTCGTACTACCTTTAGCTATAGGATGGCAGATCGCAAGGAAGCTGTAGGCAGAAGCAAAGTTTACCCAGCTAAAGCGTCGCTCATTCAAAGAACTCATTGAGTCGAGTCAGTTGCAACACGTGTACATAGATAACATCATCACTGCTTTACACCCACTCTCCGACACCATAGACATTGTAAGTTCGCTTCACCGTGCTCATGTCAGTTAGATTCCCTGCACAACTCAATGCTAGACACGGTTGCAGCACGGACACATCATGGACGAACTCGCTCACGCGCGTGCGGAATTGGTACAGTTGCAATCCACCGAGCGAATGCTCGTCGAACAGTTCCTGGCCGTTCGTATAGCCATTGAGACTCAGAAAAGCAAAATCAATAAACTTGTCGAGGAACGATGCTCTCTGATCAATCGTCTCCCCATCGAGCTCCTCACGAGGATATTGAGCTTCCTGCTGACAAGCGATAACGCGGACCTTTCTCCTTATATTTTGCCCACACTGAGGAGGAGTTTGGCTAGTGTTTCACGGCTCTGGAGGGATTTAATCCTGAACACTCCTACCTTCTGGAGTAAGATTGGATTGATACACAATTCCGACTCGAAGTCCTTGATGACACAGCTGAAGAGGAGCCGTGAACACCTCCTTGATGTCGCGATTCTTTACATATCCAAAGGCAGCCTGGACGCATTATTGGACATTGTTATTTCTAGCGCAAACCATTGGCGTAACCTCACCCTTAAAATTTTGAAATCAGTATCTTCTCCGACACTATACGCAAGTTCAATGGGTTCAAATTTCCCTGCCTCGAAAATGTTTCCATAAATCCATGTTACTGTGGTTATTTCACCTACACACTCGCCTTCCCTCAGGCATCTGGATCTAGGGCAGTTATCGACTTCCGAGAGGTTTTCGATGACCACTACCACGCTGACGACGCTCAGCTTGTCGATCAAGTCGTCAATCCCCAATCCGTCATTTTTTTCGCACATCCCCACTCAATCGTTAACAGCGCTTACAATAACTGAATTCGAAAACGAGGCTTGGGTGCTTGGGCGGGACACTCTCTACTTCCCGGTTCTCCGGAGGCTTTTACTGGACGTCGTTAATCCTTACGTGTTTATGGATGCCATTGTGACTCCAACGCTCGAGCATTTCGAGTACACTCACCGTCCCGATTCTGCCTTCAGCACTTTTGGATCAAAATTCAACCACGTCTGTCATTTTACTTCCAAGCCCAGATCTCACTGGGACGAACTTAAGGACTCAGATGTATATGCGCTCTGCCAGACTTTCTCTGGAGTGCGTTATGCAAGTCTGCCTGCAATTGACATAAAGCCCATCTTCATGGCTTCCTCAGCAGACAACTGGGAAAAACTCCAAAGTTTGTCCATAATATGCGACCATCATGACGGGTATTGGGATGTTGATGCTCTTGCCAAATGGCTCGGAAAGCGCAAGCTCGGCTTGCCACCAGTGCACGTGCAGCTTATAGGTTCAGATGATGCCCAGATGGAGATAGAAACATTTTCCTCCCATTACAACCAGTTACAGGATTTATGCATCCTGGATTTTAAGGACATGCGGCTGTCTGACACCTTGCGTCTATCTATGGATGGCGGCTTCTTAAATGTAGTAAGTGGCTTGTTTGTTTTACGGATGAACTACTGAGAAACACGATTGTCAGAGGGTGGATAACATAGAGTGTGTCACTTTGAAGAACTGGCGGGAACTATCCCTCGAAAATGTCGACCTTCTCTGGCTCCGACACGAAACGCTATCTTTGGTCAAAACCGTCTCTGCAGAAGCGCTTGTTGACCTTGTTAAATTGTTCTTGATATTTTCAGGACGTGCGTAGTTCAGCTAGCATTTTAACAAGATACCATATCCCGCTGAAGGGCCAGTAACTGAAACTATGGGAGGTTTCTGTCGATGATACCACCGCACGCTGCGATAGTCCTGCACGACTCGACACCTCTATATTTCGTACCAGTCTTATGTTACACAATTCACTTCTATGTACCCGGACATCATGCTGGAACTGTCGTAATGTTCCTTAGTCGTTTGCATGATGCGGTAGGATCTGAACAGTGCCCAGTGGCAGTGAACATTGAGACCCTAATGTGTCAGTCGTGGATGTTGTATCCAAATTCTGGTGACCCGAGTCGAACTCACTTTATCGTGCGTGAAAAACCTGACACGGGTGTACTGCACTGCGCAAGCATTAGATAGCTTGTTGAACGGTGACTTGGGGCAAATATGCACAAGGGTTTCCTTGATGCATGAGTTTATGAGCCCGATTAAAATTGGTATGAAACACTGCAAGCATTTCACAATTTTTCTTGCCAAAATATGTTGAAAAAATGGAAAGAAGAGATACTCTTTTATTTGGGCTGTGTTCACATAAAGAATGCAAATATAATATTTTGTTTTCTTTGTCTTTTCTGTGCAAAAAAATGAATTGATGGTAGTGCTGATTAGCTTCTATGCTAATGGGTATTACCATCAATCAATGTTTTGTGGAAAGTCATGCAAAGAAAAGAAAATATTATTTTTGCCTTTTCTCTTTGAAAACAGCTGTCAAAAAAGAGTATCACTTTCTTCAATTTTTTCAGCATGTTTTCTGAAGAAAAATTGTGAAATGCTTGCAGTGAAAAAGACACTGTCTTGTGGGATTGAACATGTCGACAACGTCCAATCAAAGTAGGAGCCTTGTGGGCTACAGCTACACCACAAGGCAATGTAATTGGAGGTAATGCCCTTGCAATAACTACTGAACTTTTTCGGGCAATCAGGACTATACAGGCATGTAGCTCACAAATTAACCATACCTATATCATACGTGCAGAGTAAACAAGGTATATGCGGTACAAGACAAGCGGCACGGGATAAAGCACAAACATAAAAACATCTATCACGTAGGCCATGGATATCACACATGTTTTTTCTTCATTCGTGACTCGCATACAAGTCCCCGGCAACGACCCGAGAGCCCACAGCAGGGATGGGCTGTTTCGGCATGGAAGGAATCCACCAAATGACGATGAGCAGGACCAGCCTGCTCTGCGCCTCCTTTGTGCTCAGAACCGGCTTCCTCCAAGGAAACCCAGCATCTCAACCGTCTCTCCAATCTCTCCTTGACGCAATCTTCCTTCCCGCTTTGAAGTTTGAGCCACCTATCTTGGAACCTGCAGGCATCTGGTGAAGTGGGCGGACGAGACCAGCGTCGTCATCGTCGGTACCAGAATGACGACCAGATGATTTAGGATGTGAGGAACAGGGGGCAGAGCAGAAGCACGACAGCCCTCCTTTGGCATATGCGAGTAATGAGGAGAATGGACATCAGAAGTGGAGGATTTGAGAGTAACGGTCTGGAAGCCTTCAACGGAACTGATAGAGATCGTGATGGATTGGGTGTCTTCGGCACGGGCACAGGTAAAACGAGTATGTGCTTGTACTCGTGATGGGGCATGGGCCTTAGATGTCTTAGAGACGGCGGTGCGAGGCGTATGGGGCGTGCGGGGTGACAGTACTAACACGGCATCGGCTGGGACCTCTTCACCAAGTTTTCGGCAGAGTCACTCGAGCGTGGCACGTTTCTGTGTGTTCTCAGATGACACATCCAAGGGGGACGAACCTGAGCTTGCAGAGGGCGCATTGGAAACCAGCGACCGAGCGTTGGATAGGACGGGCCCTCGTCCGGCGGGAGCAGCGGATTCCACACCGAGGTGGATAGGTTTGCGTCTGCTCCAGATAGAGTCGGTCTCTAGCGCGGGGACTGGGCCCGCCACAATAGATGGGGTGCTTGCGGAATAGCAGCCATCGTGAAAGAGCAAGTCGAACGGGATATTACAACAAAAGGGTATGAACACAGGATGTCGACGAGTCCTGATGCTGATGCCTGATCAGAGAAAAAGATCACAGCTGGTTCGCTGTTCGAAGTGTGGGTATGTACAGATGCGGCCACTCGTGACACTGCCAGCCCATTAAAGAGTCAATGAAATGCCGAAGTGCATTGTGACAGCCTTTCATTCTGTACAACAGTAGCTTACCCTATGCGGTGCTCGGATATGTCCCTTTCCTCTGACTCCATGAAGATTCCATGGGTGATGTGTATGATGAATATCCTGAATAATGTCAACCCCCGTAGCAGCAATTCGTTCATTAGTCGGTGCTAGGCTATTACTCCAAACACAGCCAAATTTAAAGATCTGTTTTTGCGTCGTTGTTGGCAGGGGAAACATATGTAGTCGAGACGGAAAGCGTATTTTACAAGCCTTGCGTATTTCCACTACTTTTAGCTATAGGATGGCAGATTGCAATGAAGCTGTAGGCAGAAGCAAATTTTACTCGTATAAAAGTGTCGCTTTTTCGAAAGAGAGTCGAGTCACCTGCAACAGATACTAGCACCATTGCTGCTTTTACACCGCCATAGCAACTGTAAGCTCTCTTCATGCCTTTCAGTTGTTAGATCCCTTACGCGATCCAATATTAGACGTGACTACAACACGGACGTATCATGGACGAACTCGCTCGTGCCCGTGCGGAATTGACGCGGTTGCAATGCACCGAGCGAACGCTCATCGAACAGCTCCTGGCCGTTCGTGTGGCCATGGAGACTCAGAAAAGTAAAATCAATAAACTTGTCGAGGAACGACCCTCTCCGATCAATCGTCTCCCTACCGAGCTCCTCGCGAGGATATTGAGCTTCCTGTTGATGCGTGGTAGCGAGGTTTCAGCTAAATTCTCTGAGGATTTGCCTACGCTGAGGAAGGATTTGGCTAGTGTTTCGCGGCTCTGGAGTGACTTGATCCTCAACACCCCTTCCTTCTGGAGTGGAATTGTGTTGACGAGGAAGTCCGGCGCGAAGTCCCTGATGACACAGCTGACGAGGAGCCGCGAACAACTTCTTGATATCGCGATTATTTATCCACGTAAGAACAGTCTGGATACACTATGGGACATTCTTATTCCCAGCAGAAACCGTTGGCGTAGTGTCATCATCAAAACCTCTGCAGTCGATGTCTTTTCCGACATCATGTCCAAGTTCAACCAGTTCAAATTTCCCTGTCTTGAGGAAGTTTCCCTAGATTCGCATGACTATGATCATCCACTGCCTCTTTCATTCGCACACCTCCCTGCTCTCAGGCATCTGCATCTAGGCGGGTTGCATGGACCTGAAGGCTTTTCGATGGCTACTACCCTACTGACGACGCTGAGCATGTCGAATGTATTGATCCATGATCGGTCAATTCTTCCACGTATCGCCACTCAATCATTAACCGCACTCACGATCACTCATGCCAATCGATTCCACAACCTAGATTGGGCGCTTGGGCAGGACACTCTCCGCTTCCCGGCTCTCCAGAGGCTTCTGCTGGACGTTATTAATCCCTACAGATTCCTGGATGCTATCGTGGCGCCGAAGCTCGAGTATTTTGATTACACTCACCGCTACGGTCCTATCTCCGGCACGGACAACCATACTTTTGGATCAAAATTTAATCACGTCCGTCATTTTACCTCGAAGCCAAGATCTCACCTGGAGTATCTTAACAACTCAACAGCATACGTTCTCTGCCGAGCTTTCCCTGGCGTGCGTTGCGCAAGCTTGCCAGCATTCGACATAGACCGTTTTTTCGCGGCTCCCTATCCTTCTGGTGGTCTGGGACAACCCCCAGCAGATAACTGGAAAAGCCTGGAAAGATTGTCCTTATTTTGTGACGTAGACGCTGAGTCCTGGAGTGTCGATGTTCTTGCCAATTGGCTCGCAAAGCGCCGGGAGTTCGGTCTGCCATTATTACATGTGGAGCTTATAGGTTTGTGTTCCACATATGCTGCCCAGATGACGATGGAAGAATTTTCCTTCCGCTACAAGCGATTGCGGGATTATTGTCTCCTTGATTTTAAAGACATGCGGTTTTCTCGTGCCTTGCGTCTGTCCACCGATAGTGGTCTCTTAAACATAGTAAGTGGCACGTTTACTTTGCAGATGAACTATTGGGAATAATGATTATCAGAGGGCGGATAACAAGAACGGCATCACTTTGAAGAACTGGCGAGAATTACCCCTTGACAACATGGATATTTTCTAGCATCCGAATGAACTACTTACTATCTTTGATCAAAACTGTCTATGTAAAAGTGCTTGTTGATCTTGTTACATTGTTGCTATTTGGAAATCATGCGTAGTTCAGTGAAGCATTTGTACAAGTCTGTGTTACTCTTACGTAAATAGTCCTTACTATGGCGAATGGGGCCCTGCTGGTCCATGGTGGCATGTGGTAGCGAAGAAAGTCCTGGAAGCCCGGCGAAAGCCGGGTAACGCATACTGGGCGCCATGGAAGCATCCCATGCCTGCCCTGAAGCACCTGCAAATATAAGACCAACCCCCTGGTGGGTTGTAGCTCCCCACAGTGGGATGCCCCAGTAAGTGGGCCAACTCCCACTGGGTAAGAATGAGGCTTAGTTGGTAGCTACCTAAGTGTCTTTAGGAAAGACAGCAGTTGGGGTAGTGGCATAGCCCCCTGACAAGAGCTTTCGCAGGCTCAAAACCACAGGCCCAAGGCTGCTTCTTAGCTGATTGTGCCCTAGTAGCTGATCAGACCCCTATCCTAGGAGTGTAGAAAAGGGCTGTAGGCAGCCTCAGTAGTGACTCAACTACTATGTATATTAGATGTACCTGTAGGCAGCTACAGGGAATCAGTAAGTAGGAAACTACTAATAATAAGTAGACTTACCCTCAGTAGTGACTCAACTACTGAGGGAATAGTACCAAAATGTACTCTAAAGTGTATGCTCTAACTGCTTAGGTAATCAACAAAAAAGCGTACCAAAATAGACATCACACAGGGGTGATTCAATCTCCAACACACCCCCTGAAGCTCCACTGTGTGATAAGTAGAAATGCAGAAAATGTAACTCAAAGGAATGTATACCCAAAAATAATTCAATAAATGAGTGTATCTTCTGCAACAAGTCAGTTTATTCCAGAAAATATGCAGGTGGCGGTGCGTGTGACTGCAAACCTGTGAGTCGGCTTCGTGCCACAGCGGCCGGGCGACGGCAGCGGGGACGGCCATGCAGACATGGCTGGTGAGGTCTGTCGGCACCAGCATCGTCAATCGTGCCTCGGAAGCAAATATGCCAGTATACTTACATAACTAGTAGCATAGTACGGAGGGCGCGACGTGGCGGCGGGCGGGAGCGACGTCGGAAGAAGCTGAGTGACGTCCATGGCTTACGTTTGGATCATTGTCGGCTATTGCTTACACCTTCGACCTTCGACAGCTCGTGTGCTACAACCACATGTAGATGTAAATGATTTCTTCTGACCGTTGTCATGGCTTGGTGATTTGGATGGCTCAGCAACCACAAACGAGATGCCTTTCACGCCCAGGTCCACGTACTTCGATAGCTCTTGACTTATCATGGAGTCCCTCAGTATGGCCGTCGGGAGGCAGCCATGCTGTCACCTGTAGCACGGCATTGACATGTTGACAGCTGTCATGTAACGTCTAAGTATAAATCTGTCTGTACCGCATCTAGAGTAGATATTATCGAGTGCCAGCCAGTTTGACCTACCGAGAACAACACATGAGCCTATGAGCTCTTATGAGCTCTAAGCCGTTGTGAGCGCTGCCATTAATACAAGTGTATTAATATTTCCTTCATATACAGTGGACAGGCTGAGACTCTACATGGCAGAGAATTATTGTTATGAGTACGATATGGCCTCACCCTGAAGGCCTGACCCTGCTACCATAATGACTATTAGCAGCTGCCCACACAGACCCGGCGACCACCCTTCAATCCCATTCCCATCGAGTGGTCCGCAAATTTCCCCGGGTCGACTTTCCGGCCCTAGCCAGCCCGATTGCTAACGTGCATGCATATTCCCTGTCATAAAGTGACTTTACAGGACTTTACAATTGCTCTTAACACTTTACAGCTCGAACCGGTCTGCAGCGCTGCAGCGCTCCAGGCCTAATGTTGAATATATTCATTAATATTGGAACCTGTCCTAATTTGGGTGGGTGTTTCCCGGCTGTATACGAGCAGGTTCGGAGGCTTTGCCTTTCCCTCCCCCTCCTTCCTGTCTTCGCCCTCACTCGTTCACTCTCGTATCGAGTACATCCATTCTCCGAGCCATCTGGTGAGTGTATATCCGTTTTCGCGATTGCATTACAAAACTGGCAAATGGTTGACGCCGTCTTTGTCAGCGGGGCGATGGCCTACATCATCCAGCCATTCGTCCTGTTCCATCCCATCCCCCCTATTGTCATAACATTCTTCTTACGGGCTCTCTACCTTGTTCAGAAAACTATGAAGGTCCACGCGCTCTGGTCAGTAAGCAATGTCTGTGTCCTGTGGTGAGTCAGAGTGGCTTAATGGCCGTGATTAGGTTCTCGCGCCCGCTGCGAGGCGTTGCACACTCAGTGACCTTGCTGCTGAACACTTCGACCGGTCTGACGATGAAGTGGGACCCTTGTTCACTGTAGGATTCAACGCCAGGTGAGTGGCCTGCTGTGTATCGTGTATTTCATCTCATAAATAACGATGCTATTAGTGCATGGATGCATGCATTACTCAACGTGTTTTCATGGCGCCGAGCTGGTACAGGACAGTTGCACGAAATGCAAACAATTTTCTGTCGTCTTTCTGTGATCTCTCGCATGCTCCTTCATCCTTACTTCATTTTTGACAGGCCAGACTGTCCTCAAGTCAAGAGGGGGCCAGACCCCATATTGTCTGCTGCTCCATCCCTCCTCGTGCAACGCTTTCAAGAACTTCTCACTGCATTCGGTTTCGGATGGCATGTGGTATGTTGCACACCATGCAGCTCCTCAGATGCTAACGAAGCCCACCAGGCTCCGTGTGAGGCAGAGGCCGAACTGGCCTACTTTCAGTCGTGTGGGCTCATTGACGCTGTGGTGACGCCGTACAACGACGCGTTATTGTTTGGTGCATGTTGTGTTATCCGTAGGTAGGTTCAATGTATGCCTTCGTAAACTTGGACTTAGTGTCGTGAATAGTAGCATTCCCCAGTCCAGCGAGTGTGAAGACATCGAAGTTTACACGTCGGATGCCATAGAAAACCTTGCCTCCCTTGAATGGGGAGACCTCCTTCTGGTCGCGCTGATGAGCAATGCAGACAACGATGTAGGTGCCCTACCCAGTGACCCGCAGGCATTGCTTTAACTCGTCTGATTTGTAGACAGGTTGCTGCTGGTGCAGCGTGGACATTGCCTGTCGACTGACCTGTTACGGCTTGGGCAGGACCCTCTTTCGAGCTGCCATCACACTCCAGTTCGTCGAGTTCATGGAGTTCGTCGCCAAGTGGCGTGACGATGTCTGTGAGGTGCTGAGAACAGATCCTCACCTTTTTCTTGGACGTAGGCACCGCGAACTTGCCCATGTTATCAAGGAGGAACGTGTCGAGTTCCCTGACCCTGCCATCCTGGCAATGTATTTACTCCCTCTTACGTCGTGGTCACATGGTGGTCATCCCCCTATTTCCATTGTCACATCTCGTCAGCCTGATCTCATGTCCCTGGCAACATTTTGCTCGGAGCACCTCCGCTGGCCGCCGGATACGGTTCACTCCAGACTGATGGACGCTTGGGCTGGTACAGCTATGCGTGCACTCCTACAGGTGAGTCTCATGTTGTGCCAAGTATGCCCGCCCGACCTGATTGTCTGTTGTCCCACATATAGCTACCAGGCAATGTCGACGGCGAGGCTTTGCAACGTGGCCTGCGGATTGTAGGCCACTGCGACAAGTCGCCGCTGACGTACAAAATCTCTGTGCCGAGTCAGCCACTTGCGATACTGGCAGATCATGGTGGTCCATTTTACGAAATGGAAGTTCCAGCACTCGTGCTAGAATGTTCAATGCCTGGTTTGATAGATGAGGAGGCAGGTGGCCGGTCATCCGAGTCGGTAGCTAGCTTTGCTGTGCCGTCTCCTGAGGCTGCGATCATTGACCTGACAGGTGGCGAGGATGCATTGTATCTCGATGCTGAAGTCATTGATTCCATGAATGAGGGGTAGTCAGGCCTAGCACACACTTTGTAGCATTGTATCAGTTCGTGAGTAATGCACTTTCCATCGTCCGAGGCTTCCTCATTTTACCAATGATAACTTCAGTCTACTTTTTCCAACCTCGAACCAGCATACATTGCCGGCGCAGTTCACCAACTTACAGAGAGGCTCCCGGTCGCGCTCGGTGACGACGAACTCAGTAGGGAAGCGCAGACGAATGCTTCGCTAACCTTCTGCATGCACATACGAACTGCACTCACTACCCGCCTTGGAAGAGTTTGAGTGGCCCGGTGCTAGTGAGATCGAGGCAAAATTCAACCAATCCCTTGTCAACCCTGGAGAGGTGCGCGGTACTCTTGCTACACGATCTACTGGTGAACCGGCTACTCAGATGACCCTTAAAGCCCTTGTACTTGGAGTCCGATACCGTGTACCATTATTGAAGCAAACTCCGTGTTCGTTGAATCCTTCTTTGCTATCTCCAGAAGAGGAAATCGAGTCGAAGCACCACCTTCAGTCACCATAGCGTCTTTAGCTGGTGCTCGATTGTGCTAGAATGGTCGATCACGGCTTACCACGGCTTATGTCGTCGGCCACGTCGCTGAGAGTATTAAGGTGGATCTTCTCATAGTCTGGGGCAAGGACAACTCGGAGAAACTCGTTGCTCGTTACTCGCTGTCACGGCTTTCTACTTCTCTCTCACTTCTGGTGCGAGATATTGCGGGTGAGTTGGGATTTTGAACTCACCGGGAAGACCACAGCTTAAAATACCACAAACAGATCCAACCGTAAAGTCCTTATGCGAAATATGGCCTCCCCAGAACATACCACATATCTTCCGCTCATGTCGTATTGCGAAGAGTCATCGAATTTGATGGTGGGTATGTTAACTACACCTCGCATTGCTCTGTGACCTCATGACCCACCGTGGAACACTCGTGGCAATCACCTGTCATAGTATTAACTGCGTTTGCCCTGATACGCTGTTCGTTCGAGGAAACGGCGGAGATTTTGATGGTGGGGTGGCTACTCTGGTAACAGCCTTTCCATAATCGCAAACAAATGCCCCCCTCCGCATCTCCCTTCGCATCCCATCTTCTTCCTGCACCGCTGCTGGTAGCAGTGGCCCCTAGGCCGTCCTCCCTCTCCGTCCTGTCGACACCCGTAAACAGAAGGGCTGTATCCGAGTGAAACTGGGAGGACAAGTAATCTGGGTGATACGGGCCAGGGTATGCATGATGAAAAGTCCTGCCATAGGTGTGTTCCAATGTGCATGCCTCCAATATAGATGTCACCTAACATGATCCCGTTTACTGCCCCTTCTCCGTTCATGCCAAGACCACCAAGTATGCTCATATTAGAGACTCGAAATGGGACCTATATCAACTCTTCTCTGCTGCACCCACACAGGCACTTCTAGCACGTGCATTTCCCGCCATTTGGATGCCGAAGAGCCGCCGCTCGACTATGGTACAAAAAAGCTATCTAAGTGAAGCCGGATATGGAGGAAGACGCGATCATCGATTGATTCCATGAGATGCCAGCCGTTGAGGTGTACCTGGAGGTACCGGGTATACTCGTCGGAACAAGATAGGGTGTATGTCAATGATGAGGGGAGAGGGGAGTATCAAGATGACAGAGCGGGTCGTGGACACTGAGTGTCGACTTGAAGGTGGTGATGTCTATTCCAAGTACCGACTTTACTCATGCATACTCACGCACTCCAACAGTTGTGTTGATATCTTCAACGTACTCCAGGTTGAAGCCGTTGCATGCAGCCATCATGAGGGAATTGCGAGGAGTCATCGAATCTGATGGCTCATACATGAGCTACCATCAGTTGACGGTACTCGAAGGAGTAGGCCAGGAAGACTACGGTGTCAACTAGAAGGCGGTTGATGTGTGTTCCAGGTGTCAACTTCACTTGCGCAGGCTCACATACCCACACAGCTGCCCTGAGGTCTTCAACATACTCGAGATTGAGGCTGCGCATACAGCCATCATGAGGGGATTGCAGGGAGCTGAATCCAATGGCTTGTATATTAACTACTGCCACTTGGCATTGCTCTGCGGCCTCATGATCCATTGTGGAATGCTTGTGGCGAGCACTCGAACTATGCTGACACTGGTGCCCTGATGCATTGCTCGTTTGGGGCAATGGTGGAGATTTCGAGGCATCGCAGAAAACGTTATGTCCAGCCAGTTCATGCCGATGGGTATAGGTGCTTTTGATGTCGCACTTGACATCGACATGCTGAAGGATGCTATCGTCAACCACCGGTGCCAGTGCAAAATCATACTTGCTTCACGCGCAGATGGCGGCATGACACCAGGCCAAGTGGCGATGACACCGGATGACACGAACTCACCCGCATGGTCAGAGAGTAGCTTCAAGGGCAAGTTGGCGGCATCCCTTGCTGTCAATGGCGGAGAGGACCCGACGAACTTTTCCTTCCTTGGATATGGACAGAGTCCCCTGGGTGCAGGAGGCATGTCGCCCGCCGGCCTTGGGTACAGCCCGAGTTCTCCCATCGCATACTTGCCTACATCTGCTTCTGTTTCTCAGTGTCCCCAAAACATTCCCCGGCATCGCCCGCTCTCAACCTTAACATCTCCCGGCTATTCACCAACTAGCCTGCGATATTTACCTACGTCGCCTTCGTTCTCACCAACGTCACCACGTTACAGTCCGCAATCGCCTTCCTTCAGTCCTACGTCTCCGCGGTACTCACCAATTAGTCCATCCTTCAGCTCTTATCCTGTAGATGTAAGTCCCATTTATCTGTCGCCGAACTAGCTGCTAACTTCATACCAGATCCACCTAGTGTGGCATCACATTATGTCCCGAGCATTTAACTGATATAGCATCTAAGTAATTGGACTGACTCCCAGCGGTTCCTGCACAAATGTTGCTGTCGTCTCCAAAATACTCGCCCACATCACAAGTGTCTCTGTCCCCCTCCTCGCGCAAATATTGCGAGTAGAACTGACCTCCATATTTACATGACTCGACGCTTCACGGCCCCTGCACAATCGTCTCCATCGTCTCCAAAATACTCGCCCCCAAGTGTCACCTTCCTCGCCCAAATATTGCAAGTGTATTCCTCCTCGTGCAATTCATATCTTAACACTCCTACAGCTCCAACTTTTCCAACATATCCTCCAGCCTGTGAGTTGTTGACAAGGTCTACTTCAGTTCTACCAGTATTGTCTACCGGTTCTTTCACAGCTCCTGCTCATCTGTAAGTCAGTTTGTTTCTTTCTGCATATCAGCAGGGTCACAGCAGTTCATGTTCGGTAGTTCCAGTTTCGCCTGCATACAGCCCAACATCTCCACAATGGTCGCCTTCTAGCCCTGCTCAGAATGGTACAGCTCACCTTTCGCCTGCGTACAGCCCAACATCTCCACAATGGTCGCCTTCTAGCCCTGCTCAGAATGGTACAGCTCACCTTTCGCCTGTGTACAGCCCAACATCTCCACAATGGTCGCCTTCTAGCCCTGCTCAAAATGGTACAGCTCACTGCAGACACTCATACAGTGCATCCCCATCATGGGAGTAAGTCCATTGCGATCTTTCTTTGGCTTGTGCGCAGAAGCAGAGGGACGACTACTAACATACTCCCCTACGCCAGCCTCCCAATCTTGGCCGTTCAACTGCTAGCCTGAGGGCGGAGCAACCTCACCACCTACTGGCCCCTGCTATTCCCTGCGTCACCTTTCCTCATGCGGTACAGTTTGTAGGAGTAAAGTCAGTTTATTCCAGAAATTTTATTGGCTCTAGATTCGCTGTACTCTGTGGTACGCGTGTAGACGCTTCGGTCTGAGTATATTACTGTACCAAGTCTATCAGTTTCGGGATTCGTCTGCCATGGTACACTGGTTGTCCCTTCCCAATAATCCGAGTACGACGCTGTATTGCATGTGACAAAAGGAAATGATGATTGCAATGATGACATGGTAGCTACCCTTGCACTCGCTCGTGACCTCATAACTCCCACACCACCCACAACTGGTTGCCGAGAGCACCGTGACACGATGGTAAGGCAGAAGGTGTTGACTACCAAGTGCACTGCGTCGTCCGGGTCCCCTGACAAGCCCAAGAGGAGGGCAAGGGTGCCCACTGCGAAGGAACTACCCAGCTTGCAAACCATCCATCAAATTAAAGAAGTTGGGAAACAGACTCACCTTCGGGCAACGAAGACGAGGGAGACGTACTCCAGGCATGTCCGCTGAGCACGCTCTTGGTTGCAAGGCCACTTTCCAGTGGAGGGCACACCACCAATTCCGAGTCACACCGGAGAGGAATCAGAGATCTACAGCGATCCAGGTTTCAAGAGTGCATTTGAGCGCGTGCCAAATCAGTGCTCAGATAAAGCGCTGGCACTTTACCTTTTGTGGAGAGGCTTCCAGGAGAACTGCAGCCAAAGTACGATCGATGGAATTCGAGTGGCGTTTAAGATGCTGTGGGACGAGGCATGCGTGTTGTGACTGCTCAGTTCCCCTATGCACTCGTTGACTAATAATACCCCTTGACGCGCTTTCCCTCCCGATGTAAAGATTGATGATAAAAGGAGTGTGGGAGGAGCCTAGAATAGACTCCTGTTGGAAGGGGGTCTCAGTTCGACCCAGGAGGCTTGAGTTGCCTGGTAGAGGGGTCAAAGAGTAGAGGAAAAGACCAAAAACGCGCCCTAAAACCCAAGAGAGACTCAAGAAAACCTTTATAGAACATCAAGGGAGGAGAAATAATATTCTGAGCCCTCAGGCTCAGAATTCTGTCTATCTCGTCTGTGGTGGTACATCTATTATTATTTCTAAGTATGTACAGGTGCTCGAAGTACTCGTGCGGGCTTATGTAAGCCACAACACGTCCAAACACGAAGTAAAAAGATAAAGAAAAGGAAAGAAAACAGACCAGTAAGTAAAAAACAATGAAATAAAACAAAATACCTAGTGGAGAGGATACTCTCCCTACACCGACAGCGATGGCGCAACGTTCCGTGGGGACTGGCATCACAACGATGCACGACACTGGTGGGAAGGTAACCCGGTGCGATCGGCAGAAGTCAACGACGTCGTCGCTTCCATCAGGCATAAAGTCAGTTCCGAAGGCGCTGAATGGACGCACTCGGGCGCCATGAAAAAGGAGTACATGGACAGAATACTCACATGGTCCGAATCTCTGTGTCCGCTCGACACCCCATGCCAGTATATTTGTCTCGTAATGATAGGGTTTCGAGTGCCACCACTGGGCGAGTCCCTGAGTAGGAATGCAAAGTTGACGATCACTCGGCACCTGCAACACTTGGCCTGTGGTGCAATTGCGTTTGTACTCTGGACAAGGTAAAGTGGTGATGCTCTTACCTGCAATATTGACAATGGTTTTGACAGCAGTTTGCAACAGGAACTACAAGCTTGTGAGGTTGAAGCACGGGGACATCAACCTCGACAGAACTGCTATAGACAGCGTGTTCATAAAATACCTGCAAGGCGAGGAACAGTCACTCACCATAAACGACCTCAACACCTACTTCGAGATCCACCTGAAGAATCGAAAGGGGTGGCAGAGGAAGCTAGACAAGGGGATGAAAGAAGTTGACTTACGAGGTCCGTCCGTCCCATCTCCGTTGTGACATGGCGATGCACCGGCCTTATCTGACTGATCTCCTTTTGTTGTTGTTGCCTACCAGGTAATCACTACCAGATTTATCCGCGGCCAGACATGGGCAGGGCGTGTGATGCATTCCTGCGCCTTGTGCTCTGGATGAAGTGGGTCGAGATCGTCCATCTTGGTCAGTCAATGGTCGATGAAGACTTCCTGTTCCCCGCTCTTGGCACAAACGGGGTGCTGCAACTGGGAGAGCCACTCTCCCATGACATAGTGCAAAAGTGGATCAATGAGGCAGTCGCAGGTGCTGGAATTCCCAGAACATTCTCGACACATTGTTATCACCGCGGCGGGGCACAATACCGGTTTATGTTTGCCCCAGTGGCGCAGCGATGGACCCTTGCGCGCGTCTGGTGGTGGGGTGGGTGGGCAGATGGGGAGCATGTGAGTGGTGCACTTTCCTATCTGGGTGTGTCAGTACGTGAAACTGACGACTCTGTTTTTTGCCTTTTACTCCACACCACCACGTAGCGCGATACCCTGATGCATTACCTCCTCAATGAGCTTCATTGTTACGAGAACGATCACAGTGACGCCCTGCGACCTATCTCATGCGAAGCTAATGATTCATTTGCAGGTGAAGCCGCCCTCGTCCGACCAGCATCCACTGAGGCCCTCCAGATGGCCCATGCGTCACTGACGGCCAACGTGGCAGCGCTGCACACGACCGTGAAGGGAGTCTCTTCATCACAAGATGTGATGTCAGCAGATGTGAGGGAGATGCACCAACAACTGAGTGACCTGACCAACTTGGTCACAGGGGTCCTGTCCTCGACCGCTGCACGCTCGGCATCCGACCTCGGCGGTGCTGCAACGCTCGGTGGGCTCGTTCTTTTTGTAGTTTCCACCGTGCCAACTGACCAACTCCTTGTCAGCCTGCCGACGTTCGCCCGCCTGGTCCACCACTTTGCTGCCTCCAACTATCCAGTCCGCTCCAGCCATCCAATCACGCCTATCCCCCACCAATTCGCGACCGATGCGGTTCACGATGCCGCGACTCACTCAGCCTTCGGGCGCCTCTACTTTTCTGTCCCTCCCCTCGCAGGCTGGACCCCAGAGGACCTTCCCTGCCTGTCCCTCCAACTTTCCCCAGGGACTGCTTATTCCGAACGTGCCTGTCCTGCATGCGGATGGGCTGTGCACGCCGAAATCCGACTCCTGGAAGGACATTGTGTGCCACTGGACGGAGGGAGAACCACGGCTTGGCCTGGATGTTGCCCTGAAGGACTGGCCTCACCACTATTACAATGGGCGGCACGGGTGGCAGTTCAACTCCAAATACTACCAGCGAAGTGTGGTCGCAACGGAGTTCCTCAATGAGTAGGTCGTACCCACTCCCCCCATCGAGTTTCTCTCACTGTTCCTGCCCAGATTCGAAGGAAACAAGGAAGCCTTCGTAAAGGCTTATGGAACCGCCACTTGCGAAGGACACACCAAGCTCCTCAAAGCGATCTTAGCTGCCCGCAAACGCTATCATGGGGACGGAGAGCGCCGCCGCAATCTCACAAATGAAGTTTGCGATCCTCCCCTCGACACTCTACTGAATAGCGATCATGAGCTGTGACGCTTGCTGCATCTGTCCACATTCAACTGCTCTCCCTATCTGTGCCTTTTTTTTTCGCACCTTTTCTTTCTTTAAATTCTCTTTAATGTGTTTTCGTGTCGCTAGGTCATTGCTACGTCGTCACCAGCTTCATATCGTAGCTCTCACATGGGTCTCACGTTTACTTTCAAGGTTGGTATCATGTGTGTCTATAGCAGATTACATGGGTAGAATTTGAATCTGCAGTGACGAAAACTATATGCTCAACAAGTCGGACCAAATCAATCTGACAGGAACTCTGCCCCAGTTACCGGTACAGATTTCGTTTTTTGTGGGGGGGCTTTTTTGCGTCCCACCCCCTGACGCCTTGATCTGTTACCGCTATCGCATCGTATTAGGACGTTAGTTATATACTAGGTAATATACTACATGTTCTATAATTTCGTATATGGCAGGCGATCGGGCTATTTCCAAAGTGACGGGATTGCGGACGAGCCCTGCCGGGGATGCCATGGATGCCATCACGGCCAACGTGCCGACGAGGTGTGACAGCCTGACATCATGCGGTCGCTCGCCCTGGGCCCCTGGCCCCCCCGGCCACAGGGATCACGTGCAGCACGTGCTCGGTCACCCCTTCCCGATTGGGCAACCCACTGCACATTTCTCACACTAAGTGAGCTTCGAATCCGGGTGGTATACGAGTTGTGTTTGGTCGTATTTGGCGCGCGATGTGGCAACTTCCCATTTCGGAAATGCTTGTAGTGCGCATGCTCCTGACCTTGTACTGTCGTCGTGGGGCTGCTGTTTTGACTATCAGGAGGATCGCCGTCGCTCTGAGTTCATCTTGGAGGCACCCCCTGCCGCTGATGAGTGTCGGGAAGACCCCATGGGGGTTTCCAGCGTTTCTTGGATGCTCGGGATGGCTGTATGGTACCACTGACTGCTGTGTGGTCACCATGGTGTGTATGCCCTCTCGTTTGGGCAATTCTGGCGTCGCTGACCTCGTTGTAGCGAATGCTTATGGTGCGGTACCACCCCTCTATGTTTCTGGGTCGTTTAGTGGGCTTTGAGAGGATCCGAAGCAGCTGCATGAGGATGCCAGCTGTCCAGTACGTGTGCCCTCTCGTCTCAACTCGTCGTGCACTCCTGACTTTATTACAGCCTATCTTCTGTATCCATAACCCTCCCATAGGGTGTTGAAGTTGTTTTGAGGATGTTGAGAAGGGTTGGAGCTGCCACATGAGAATGCAAGCTATCCAGTATGTGTGCCCTCTTGTTCTGACTCATCTTGCACATCTGACCCTGTTACAGTGTACATTCATCATCCATGACCCTCCTGCAGGGTATATGGACCATTTTGAGTGTGAGAAGAGGGGCGTAAGTGACCGCTTGGGGGCCGCTTGTGCAAAGTAGGCGTCTCGCCTCATATGCGCATCGCTGACACTTCCAGCTGTTCATTTGATCCTTCCACATCGGTGTAGGATCCTGTAGAGTTGAGGGCGGTGCAGAGTGCCTGTCAGAGGCAGTTCGGGCGATGCAGGTAAGCCATCCAGGCGTGATACCTCTCGCTGTGTGCGCTGACACTTGCTGTCAGCCAGCAGCTGTGTCTCTGCTCCATGCAAGCAGACGGTTCTGCTGCTTGTTGCATCGCCATTCTCCTTATTGTTCCACCCAGTCCATTTCCATGGTAAGACCAGTGGTATCGCTGGTGTGCCAAGTCGTTTGAGCCAAGCATGCTCGCCATCTTGCCTCGTAGTCTCGTGCCACTGCTGCGAGACTGCCGTTCGACTGTCGGAATGTCCATGATGGTTCTGAGTTCGTCTATGAGGCATGTCCTGTCTCTGGCATGTATCCGCAGTGTCCCAGAGTTATCATGAGACCTTGTGAGGTAGTGAAGTGGGAATGTTGAGGATGAGGCATCCATAGCCTCTCGTTGCGATGCTGCAGATGTTTCGTAGGCCTGTCTTGATCCTACCATGATGGCATGTGTCCGTGAAGAGTGTAGGCATGTCCAGGATGCCATTCAGAGATGGCGCAGGTGCTGCAGGTAAGCGCCTCAGCCGTTTTGCCTCATATTCACTGTGCTGACCTCCATCGTCAGTTAGCGGTGATTCTTTGACTCCATGTGAGTTGGCGTATCCACTCCTAGTTGCATCACCATGCCCCCACCTGCCGTCATCCTCCTTTCTGGGTAGGTTGTCCCATATAGCCAGATTTTGTATAGCCATGGACCATTCGGCCTGCCACGACTCGTTTTCAGCATTCGACCTGAGTCTTGCACGATATTGGAGGCCCTTGGAGGATTTAGGCATGTAGTTGGTACTAGCTGGATGCAGTGCAGGCATTACAGGTAAGTCTTCTGGCCACTTCGTCTTGTGCTCGCTGTGCTGACACCCTCTGTCAGTTAGCAGTGCTTTCTCGATGCTATGCAGGTTTGCAGAGTCCCTGCTAATTTCATGGTTGTACCCATTACCTCTCTCCCCCTTATCCGGCTCTGTTGGAGCTGTTTCCAATGCTGGTAAGAAGAAACTGTTGTTCATAGCACCATGGGTTCGTGTCAGCACGTGACTCCATAAAATGGGGTGTCCACTTTGTGTGTTGGGTGGATCAGGTATGTCGAGGATCATCTCACTGCTTGTCGGGAGACTCTGGTCCTGTCCGAGACATGTTTTCAGCACGAATTCAATAGAGCGTGCAGAGGTCTGGCTGGTAGAGTCGTCCGCAGGCTCTGGAGCCTCAGAGCTCCACTCAGGTGAGTTTCGGCGCTCTGCAACCTCGTCGTCCGCATGCTGACTCTTGTCAGATGCTTCAAGTGTGTGCACACATTCATCCAGCTGTTCCGCATCTGCAATCTCTACCTCAACCTCTGGTAGGTTGACTTCCACCCCCTGCACGTCTAAGACCTCAGTCTTGGGTGTTATGTACCCAGATTTGGTCTCGGCACAGTCATCTGGGCTGTCCAGTGAGCCCTCTTCTTCACTAGGTGGGATTTCTGGCTCATTGTGGTGGCTGTCGGCGCTCTGAGCAGTTTCACTAGTCACACCCTGCTCAGGCTGTGAGTCGCTCTGCCATGCACCTTCCTCTGCTGCTAGCCAGCTGTTGGGTCTTGGAATCTGACCGAAACACTTTTCAAGGAACGTGAACTTCTCAAGCAGTGTTTTCAAGAGAAGTATGAATGAGAATATGTAGTCTGAAATGCCATAGGTAATCAATAGATTGACCGTTGCATTCTGTCGCTGCCAGCTTTTGTCGGCGGTCTGCCATGCTGTGACTTTGTCTTGTTCTTCGTTGGTCTGTGGTGCCCAAGTTTCACCATGACCTCTCAGCTGTGCTGGATGTACGGGTCATGTTTCAGACCCCACTAGGAGCCCCATCAAGCCTTTGTCTGCAATGGCATGTAAGACCCAACTTCCATAAGTTTTCCAGTTATGCCCATTGTCTGCGAGCTCGGGTAGGTCGTCCATCAGTGATCCAATAGCCTTCAAGAGTAGAGACAGTATTAGTTGGCTTGTTGAGTAGTCTTCTGTTTCGAGTTGACTGCAAGTCTCCTACAATAAATTTTCCTTCCGCACTATGTGGGGCTCATAACCTGTAGAAAAGGGCTGTAGGCAGCCTCAGTAGTGACTCAACTACTATGTATATTAGATGTACCTGTAGGCAGCTACAGGGAATCAGTAAGTAGGAAACTACTAATAATAAGTAGACTTACCCTCAGTAGTGACTCAACTACTGAGGGAATAGTACCAAAATGTACTCTAAAGTGTACGCTCTAAGTGCTTAGGTAATCAACAAAAAAGCGTACCAAAATAGAAATCACACAGGGGTGATTCAATCTCCAACAAGGAGAAGGGTGACTGCATGCAGGAGACCAGATCAGCCATCAGCCCTATCTACTCATTCACACACAGACTTTGATCTGGGTGGCTTCACCACCTAGATCACCCAATACCATACCCTCCTGAAAGGCCAGTGACAGAAACCATAGGACTCCAGGTTTCTTGGTCCCCTACAGTAACTGAGGTTCAACTGATAATGCCACAGCACCCTGTGACAGCCCTGCATGACATGGTGCATAATACCTCCATATCTTTGTTGTTGTACCACTTACCAGAATGGAACATAATCACGAACCTTTACATCTATGTAATGAACTCAGAAATCATGCTTGAACAGTAACTCCAAGCATTTGCTTGATATATGAGTTTACAAACCAGATTGAAAGTGGTGTAAAAAGGGACAACCACCCCATGGGATCGAACGTTGGTCGATACCCATCCAATCAAAGTAGGAGCTTTGGAGGCTACAGCTACACCACAAGGCAGTAATTGGTGACAATGCACTTACAATAAATACTGAACAGCCCAATTTTTCCAGCCAACCAGAAGCTATGCAGGCATGTAGCTCACAAATTAACCATAGACATATCATACATGCAGAGTAAACAAGGCATATGAGGTACAGGACAATCAGTGTGGGGTAAAGCACATAAAAACATCTGTCACATAGTCCATAGATATCACACATGTTTTCCCTTCGTTCGTGGCTCGCATACAAGCCCTCGGTAACAACCAGAGAGCCCACAGTAGGGATGGCCCATTTCAGTATGAAAGAAAGCCACCAAATATCATTTGCATTCAGACAATGAGCAGGATCAGCCTGCCCTGTGCCTCCTTTGTGCTCAGAACCGGCCTCTGCCAAGGAAACCCAGCATCTTGACTGTTTCTCCAATTTCTCCTTGACATGATCTTCCTTCCCACTTGGCACATCTTGCCACTTTGGAGTCTGAGCCTCCTATCTTGGAACCTGCAGGCATCTGGTGATGTGGATGGACGAGACCAGCATTGTCATCATCGGCACCAGAATGGTGACCAGAAGATTTAGGGATGTGAGGAACAGGGGGCAGAGCAGAAGCATGGCAGCTCCCCTTTGGCATATGTGAGCGATGATGAGAAGAGTGGACATGGGAAGTGGAGGGTTTGAGAGTAATGGTCTGGAAGCCTTCATCGGAACTGATAGAGATCATGATGGATTGAGTGTCTTCGGCATGGGCATAGGTAGAACGAGTATGTGCATGTAGTTGTGATCAGGCATGGGCTGTAGATGTCTTAGAGATGACAGTGTGAGGCATATAGGGCATGTGGGGTAATGTGGGTAACATGGTATTGGTTGGGACCTCCTCACTGAGTTTTCGGTGGAGTCACTCGAGTGTGGTGTGCTCCTGTGTATTCTCAGATGGCACATGCAAGTGGGATGAACCTGAGTTTGCAGAGGGCACTGAAGAGAATTAAAATGAAAGTGGGAGGAGACTAGGGGAGTCTCCTGTTGGTGATGGTGGGGTCAGTTCGACCCAAGAGGTTCTAGTGCTATGGAACACGCCCTGTGAGTGAGGAGATGGGGAGGAAATAAATGAAAACCGCTTTCGAGACTCTGTAGGGTTCGAGAGATAACGTCTAAAGAATGTCCGAGGCTGGGTAAATATTCCGCCGGGCTTCGTCTTTCGTCTTTCTGCGTCTCTGGTGTTTCGTCTATTATTCGATGATGTACTGTAGTGTGACTACAAAGATTTGACTCGCACATGGCTTATATAAGCCATGACACGGCCAAACACGGAACCAAAAGCACTAAATAAAAATATAGTAACAATAAAAATCAAAACCAGTTAGTAAAATAAAGCAAATATACTGAATCCTCCAGTAGGGAGATTATTTTCCCTACATCCGAGGGGGGCTTTAGAATTCAACTGTCCCCAGTTGCAAACTCGAAAGGGAAAAAAAAAACGCTTAACATAAAAAGAGAAGAACAAACTCAAAGGGAAACAAAAGAGAATATGGCAAAAATAAACCCCGAATACTACTCAGCTAAGATCTGCACTAGTGCATGTAGAATGGAGCACAAGACAGACAGGGTCGACCGCCGCGATTGCGAAGGGGAGCCACTCCGAGGCTGAGGGCTACCTGGAGAAAGCAGAGGGGGGTGGGGACAGGTTTTCGGCTCTGCAGAGTAACCATATGGCACAGGGGTACCATCATCCCATGGAGGTACCCTAGAACGAGCAGATACGAGCCTCGGAATTTGACTGAACAGCCGCACATGGCTGGATGCAGCAGGGGGCACACGAGAGGTAGAGGGAGGCTTGCGAGAGGCCCTGGCGAGCTGCCGAATTTGACTAGGCCTCACCATGGGTGCATGGGGCTCACGAACAAGAGCACGAGTGGGGCTCGAAGGGGTTTCGGTGACCTTCAAACTCAACAGTTCTCTCTCAACCATCTCGAGGTGATCTCGAACAGAGGCAGGGGCATGCGGTGACAGAGAACTCGAAGGGGGAGCTGGTGTCTGAATATCCGACACTCTATGGGCATGAGCGAGAGCCCAGAAGTCCAAACGTGCCTGTAAAGTGTGCCCGAGCGCCTCGCGAGGGATCTCCTCACCAGTTGGTAGCACAACCCGACCACCTATTATTCTACACCTCCTCGCGGCCAAGATACAAAGTACACACTCTACACTGTGCTCGAATATGCCCATCGCGACCACAGAAGAAACAAAAGGTGAACTTTCGAGGAGGTGAGCCCTCCCTCGAAGCTGACCGACAGGGAGAACCCTTCGAATCTGAGCTACGGGACAGAGGCAAGGCCCTCATCATGAAGGCAAAACGAGGGGGGCACCTGGTTGGGTTGACGGGCTCGCGACGAGGGGGCAAGTCACTCGATCTAGGGACAAGGGGAGGGGAGGCCTTTCTCAAAGGCACAGGCTCTGGAGGCTTCTGACGAGACAGATGAGAGGTCGAACTGCTGGAGTCTGCCTTGCCATGTGCGCGGGGACTGCACGAGACTCGAGGGGGCTGGCTACTCGGAGCAAACACGGAAGGGTGGGACTCCTTCCAGGCCAGGTAACGCACCTGCCACTCGGGTATAAGACTATCCACTGCATCTCGATGAGGGAGGGGAGGCCTCGAAACCAGCTTCGAGGGCCGAGAGCATCTACCCGAGACACGACCGGCACACGAGTTGCCCGAAGCACGCTCGCGACTAAGGGAAGGGCCCTTCGAAGCTTGGAGGGACAGCGGCTTGATCTCGGGGTACTGCTGGACAACCTGCAACTTAAAACTCTCCCAGTTCCCATTTGCGGGCTCAACGAGGTATGCCCAGAGGGGCATTACATCTGCAGGGGCACCCAGAAGTGCAGTCGCTATGAGCAAGGGGTCTTCGAGTATGCCATTAACACAACAGCACTTTATACATCCTCGAAGTACTCAGGCAGCTCCCGAGGCTGTCCCGAGTACAATGGCCAGTACGAGAGGCGGCACCGCAGCCTCTCGAATATACTCTCCATAACGCTGAAAACGACTGAAGGAATTGCTACAAGGAAAAAACAAGCGCACGAGACTGAGGAAAGTGGATATATTGTTCAGAGACAGGAAAACGACTTCGAAAGGAAGAAAAAACACGACGGCAGGTGGCAGAGGCGGCAACGGCAACGGTACCACGGCTGCGGGTAGATATGACTGAGCTTATGAGCTCCGGATACGATTACGACAGGAAAAAAGAAGTTCTCAATCGCCTCGTGCGACTGAGAACACCTAAAATCCAAATATGCAGCCTCGCTCGACTGCAAAACGCGAAGATTACGGATGTGAAACGTCTGGGTTGGTCTTGGAACGTCTAGGAGTGATTACGAACGTCTAAGGGTTGACACGGCGTCTCGAATGGGTCACGAAAGTCTCAGAAGTGTCTCAGCAGGGTTCTCGAAGGGGGCGCACGAAAATGAAAATATCTCCTGCACGGCTGAACGTATCGCAACACGAAATATATTCCCGGGAAGCTGTCGCCGAGTACTACTAATACGCCGAAAAGCGAGAGACATGGCGTAGAAATGAGCGCAATAAGGGGTCCTAAGCTCACTGCACTCCGTAGGAATGAGAAACGGAATATCTCGGGAACGAGGCGGGGGCACGTCACGTTTCTGGTGTCGTTCGGTAGATAGCGTCGATTAGAGAAGTCTCTCCAAAAATCGAGAGGTTCGGCGTGGAATTGGGCAAGATATGCGTCGACCACGAATGGAGGTAGGAGGAGGGGGACGAGGACAGTGTGTCAACAACCAACGCCTGAGCGCGACGCTACCAAACGCGAGGGAACAACAGAGGGAGGTGTGGAGAGCAGGGAGAACGAGGAATTGGGGAAATACGCGCACCCAATCTTGAGATATCCACAAATTCGTCCAACTGTCCCACTATCCACCAAAAACGCCTATAACTCCGGAACTACGGTAGCGGCAGCGACGTAAAAGGCACCGTTGGAAAGGTCTCGACGAGGAGAATCAGAATCCCGATTTGCAAAAGGCTAGACGCGTCGGTGTACGAGATATCGCGTGATCAATGTCGAGGGGAGGGAGGAAAGGGTAGTTCCAAGCAACACAGAACCCCTCGCGGTGGGCTCCAGATGAAGAGAATTAAAATGAAAGTGGGAGGAGACTAGGGGAGTCTCCTGTTGGTGATGGTGGGGTCAGTTCGACCCAAGAGGTTCTAGTGCTATGGAACACGCCCTGTGAGTGAGGAGATGGGGAGGAAATAAATGAAAACCGCTTTCGAGACTCTGTAGGGTTCGAGAGATAACGTCTAAAGAATGTCCGAGGCTGGGTAAATATTCCGCCGGGCTTCGTCTTTCGTCTTTCTGCGTCTCTGGTATTTCGTCTATTATTCGATGATGTACTGTAGTGTGACTACAAAGATTTGACTCGCACATGGCTTATATAAGCCATGACACGGCCAAACACGGAACCAAAAGCACTAAATAAAAATATAGTAACAATAAAAATCAAAACCAGTTAGTAAAATAAAGCAAATATACTGAATCCTCCAGTAGGGAGATTATTTTCCCTACAGCGCATTGGAAACGAGCGATCGAGCGTTGGATAGGACAGGCCCTCGTCTGGCAGGAGCAGCAGATTCCACACTGAGGTGGGTGTGTTTGGGTCTGCTCCAGGTAGAGTTGGTCTCCAGGGCAGGGGCTGACCCTGCCACAGTAAATGGGGGTGCTTGCAGAATAGTGGCCATCATAAAAGAACAGGTCGAACGGGGTATTACAATGAAGGGGTATGAAGTAAAGGATGTTGGCGAGTCCTGATGCCTGATCAGAGAAAAAGATCACACCTGGTTGACTGTTTGGGGTGCGGGTATGTACAGATGGGCCACTCATGACACTGCCAGCCCATCAAAGAGTCAATAAAATGCCAAAGTGCATTGTGACAGCCTTTCATTCTGTACAACAGTAGCTTACCTTGTGTGGTGCTCAGAGATGTCCCTTTCTTCTGGCCATCCATGAAAATTCGATGGGTAATGTGTATGATGAATATTCCAAACGCTGACCCTGTAGCAATTTGCTCATTAGTCGGTGCTAGGCTATTACTCCAAACACAGCCAAATTTATATTTTAAGATTTACATTGTTGTTGGCTAGTTTTCTATGTCACACATAGTAGTCACACTTAGTCACAACTCATGGGTAGCCTGTGTGCCAAAATGCCAACCCTTATGTAGAGCCTGACAGGGGCCTGCTGAATTTAATAAACCCAGATACATGAGCAGGCCTGAGGGCCAGGAGTGATCACAACACATGAGTGGGCCCTGCATGACAGTATGGCAAAAAGACTGAAACAAATTGGCAGGCCCATCTACAGTGACTCCGAAAACCCTTTCCATGTTTGCCCTATTTTCAGTGCATGCAGTGTACTGCCAGACACATGGAGAATCACACTAAGCTTTGGTGGAGTCATAAATAGTACCTAGTCCTGGCTGCAATTTGGCTCCTAGGTCATGTGATTTCATTCACATGGTCTGGAGATATGGCCATTTTAAAACAGCATGTCCATGGAAAGGGTTTTTTCACTTTTGAATTGGTAACTAAGATCTTATTCAAAACATCCAATAATTGCTATTGTTTGGTGATACAAACAAAGATACATGTGTAAACAATATGTCTGAGTTTAAAAAATTCAAATACCTCTTTGTTCCCAACCACCATTATGGTCAGACCCCTTTCTCTTACTCAGCAAAGCACCATTCTCTCGTTGCTTGACTCTGGCCATTCTGGTGAAGCTATTGCCAAGCAAATTGGTGTCAGCCCCTCTACTATATCCAAACTTCATTCTAAGAGGCATTCTAGCCTTCCTAAGGCCCTTGGAGGCCGTCCTTCTAAGCTTTCCCCTGCCAATATTCGCCATGCTCAACATCTTATTACCTCTGGCAAGGCTGAAAATGCAGTTCAAGTCACCAAAGCCCTTGGAAACATCATCAACCAGCCTCTCTCTGCTAATACTGTTCGTCATCACTTGAAAAAATCTGGTATGAAGTCTGTAGTCAAGACCAAACGTCCTATTCTCTCAGCCAGACATCGCAAGGCTCGCTTGGATTTTGCTTATACCCACAAGGACTGGACTATAGAGGACTGGAAGAGGGTTGTATGGTCTGATGAGACCAAAATTAATCGCCTAGGGTCAGATGGACGCAAGTGGGCTTGGAAAAAGGTTGGGGAGGGACTTAATGATAGGCTGGTACAAGGAACTCTCAAGTTTGGAGGGGGTTCCTTGATGATGTGGGGGTGTATGACTTGGGATGGTGTTGGCTATGCTACAAAGATTGATGGTAGGATGGATGGGGACCTTTACCTTCAGATTTTGAAGGATGAGCTTCAACAAACATTGGAGCATTATGGTCTCAATCCATCTGATACAATCTTTCAGCAAGACAATGATCCCAAGCATACTTGCAAAAAGGTTAGAGATTGGCTAGAAGAGCAGGAGTTTGGGACCATGGTATGGCCTGCACAGTCTCCTGACCTCAATCCCATTGAACATCTCTGGGGTTGCCTGAAAAGAAGGCTTGCAGGGTATGAAACCCCCCCTAATGGGATTCATGAGCTATGGGAGAGAGTTCAGGTGGAGTGGGAGGGGATTTCAGTGGAGGAGTGTCAGAAACTAATTGAAAGCATGCCTAGAAGGGTTGAGGCAGTGCTTAGAGCAAAAGGTGGATATACTAAGTACTGATAATATCTAAATACCCTTGTAAATTCAAAAGTGAAAAAACCCTTTCCATGGACATGCTGTTTTAAAATGGCCATATCTCCAGACCATGTGAATGAAATCACATGACCTAGGAGCCAAATTGCAGCCAGGACTAGGTACTATTTATGACTCCACCAAAGCTTAGTGTGATTCTCCATGTGTCTGGCAGTACACTGCATGCACTGAAAATAGGGCAAACATGGAAAGGGTTTTCGGAGTCACTGTAGCACATCTAAGCCTATGCCACTGACCAGGGATCAAATGGAGGGGCCTGTGGGGCATCATGGGCCATGTAAAAACACATGGAAGGGCCCAGATGGCATGCTGCAGATGGCAGGACAGGATAGGGATGGGGCTCATGCAGCTTACCGCAGATCATGTGGATGGGTCTGGGCGGCTTGCTGCGCATGAAATGGACAGGCCTGTGGGGCACCATGGACCATGCAAAAGCATATGGAAAGGCCCCTGTGGCATGCTATGGATGGGAGCACAGGATAAGGATGGGCCTGTGGTTAGAATAGTAAACTATGACACAACATCAGCAAAACAGTCTTTTTGGGACAGGGTCACAGTCACTACAGTGTCACAGTCCAATTTTCTAGATGAAATACTGCTTTAAATACACTATTTTCTGCACTTCTAATGTATGCAACCATGAATCTAAGACATGTACATTCATATAAAAATATTTTGTTGGTCTGAAATGTAGTAGTTAATGAGTTGTGAGCCACTGTGCAGCACTGTACAGAGGGGGACCTTCCTGTCACACTGTGGCACTCTGTGGTGGCTGTACAGCACTGCACAGTCACAAATGGTTTTGCTGATGAACATCTCAAAGGGCCCCATGCAGCAGATCACACGAGTGGGGCCCATTGGGCCTACTGTAGATGACATGCAGGGGCCCATGAGGATACCACAGAGCTTTTAACAACACATGGAAGGGCCAGAGCTGTGTACCATGGATAACAACAAATGATATGGACAGGCCTGTGGTGAGAATATTAGACTATGTAACAGCATGTGGATGGGCCAGTGCAGCTTCCCATGGATCACATGGAAGGGCATATATGGCCCACTGCAGATAGCATGATCACATGCAGAGGCCCTTGGGCATATCATAGGCCTGTAACAACACATGGAGGGGCCAAAGCTGCATACCTTGGATGACAACAAATGATATGGGTGGGCCTGTAGTTGGGATAATAGGCTATGTAACAACATGTGGATGGGCCAGCACAGCTTACCAGAGAGCATGGAAGGGCATATGTGGCTTACTTTGGATAGCATGATCATGTGCAGAAGCCCATGGCAATATCAGAGACCTTGTAATAATGCATTGAAGGGCAGGGGCAGCATACCATGGGCGACAACATATGATATGCATGGGCCTGTAGCTAGGACAATAGACTATGTAACAACTTGTGGATGGGCCAGTGTGGCTTACAGCAGCTGAGGTGGAAGGGTATGTGTGGCTTGCTGTGGGTAGCATGATGACATGCACAGGTGGATGACAACAAATGGTATGGATGGGCCTGTAGTTGGGATAATAGGCTATGTAACAACATGTGGATGGGCCACAGCAGCTTACCAGGGATGGCATGGGAGGGCATATGTATATATTGTTCCTTATCCAAACTCTTCTCTTCTCTAATAGATGTGAATAGATGCCCCCACAAAACTCAAGAAAGAACTCGACACTGTGCTCGCATTGCAAACCGATTTGGATACCACCACTAAAGTCATCCAAGCAGCCAGGGCAGCCATTGAAAAAGGGAATGTAACACCCAGCATTCTCGATGCTCTTGCAAGCATGGAGCAGAGTCATGCGAGGCTCATTACCAAGGCAGAAGCCCTTTATTCTTCTCTGAATGTTCATGAGCAATTTCCTGAACTCACCAATGTCAGCCTCGACTTCATATGCACACTTCTCATGGCATGTGACTTGAAAATAAACATCCACAAGCGAGCAATCAGCAGTTTTTTTGAATGGGATAAACTCGACTGCACAGTGGGCAGTAAAGACAAACCATTAGGTGTGTCCTCAGATACCAGTTCATTATCCACAGTCTAAGGATTGATTAGGTATGAAACTTCATCAACAAACACAGAAGGCCATAGCTAAATGCCAACCTGCACTCATGGCTGCCATCCGCAAATACAATATTTACTGCAAGCAGCTTTCTCAACTACACAACCCCTCTTGGGCGATTCCTCTCCCTGCCTCATTACCTACAAAACTTGTTGACTTATGAAACAACACAAGTCTCATGGAGGACGTCTGGATTGTTCCCTCTTCAGGGAAGACTCTGCAGTGGTTAGGTGATGCTGATGTGCGAGATGGTATCCAAGCACTTCTCAAGCATGAACGTTGTCTGGAGGAGCAGCGTCCTCTCAGTTTAGAAGCAGACAATTTGTGCCAGTGGTTTGGATACGAACTTTCCACCATTCAAGTGGCCTTACGACAGTCCGAAAGTAAGTTCAACTACATCAGACATACTTTTTCATGAATTAATTATGTTGCAGATGGCAACTATCATTTAATTTTAAGACAACATCTTGAAACTATACTCGACTTGCAGGAGCGATGGCTGACAGCTCTATGCTCACCATCTCATTATGCTAGCCAGGCTCAAGTTGCCATCCAGCTTGCAGACACTATTACAGGAGCATCGCTCCCTTCACTGTGCTGGCTCACACCAGTGGTTGTCAACAATCACACCAACAATGCTGAGGATGAGGACTTGTGGGGACTCACTGACTTGCTAGGCCCTGACACCACAGACCTGTCCCTTGAACCAGAACAAATCATGCTCTTGGATGTTCTTGGAGTCATCCACACCAATGATCAGGATGAGCACGAGCTTGAAGCCGAAACTCTGTCACAAGTATCACTTAAATGGGAGACTCCCCATGTAAGATTCACTTCTACTATTAATCCTCTCTAATGCGTTTACAGGAACTACATATTGATTGCAGTATGGGCCTGGCACAGCACATTGATGTTCCAGTCATTACAGCACCTATAATATGGGCACCTGCTGACGGCTTCCTGAGACAGACCATCCTTCCAAGTGATACTGATATTCTAATGTCTCCGAATGGGAAACTAAATGACACCTGCATCAATACTTGTGCTACTCTCTTGTACTCTGCTTTCCTTCCTTCTTCAGCTTCCTGCACTATACTTTCAACTCATGACCTCCCTTGCATCTGCTTTAATGCTGAAGATGATAGGCTCTGGCACAACCTCTCATGGACATGATTCTGGGAAAAGCATGTATGGATCCTCCCAATTCATTGCACATTGCCTGTGGGACATTGGGTCCTCTGTACTATTAACTTTCACTCTCAACAACTTCTCTTGTTTGACAGCCTTGCTGAACAGAAACCATGGAAGAATGACATTAAGGTGAGTGGCCTCTATAAAGCAATTATATTCTAACTTGTTCACAGGACATCATGCAGCTCATTTTTCATCTCTCCAGCATGGCAACTCAGAAGTTTGGAACTGCTTGTCGGGATCTGGGTGACTGGATGGCCCATCCCATGTTGGTAAGTCTTGAGAGAAAGATACTATATACTCTAATTGGCATCACAGCTCAACCCTGCCAAAATAATGGACATGACTGTGGTGTCTGGGTATTAGCACAGATAGCTGCCATCCTCTTGAGGGTACCAAGTCACCAGCATTAAAGAGTGTGACATAAACTATTTCTGGCACTTCCTTTGTGTCCTCATCCATCATGTGGCAGTACTATCTGATTAATGATGTTCTTTGTATGCATTGTATGTACATCTCTGAAACAATGCTATGAGTAGTATTCTAAACTGTGTGGGAACTGGCAAAATGTGGGGCTAAGTTGATTAGATGTTAGCATTTGTTGCCTAAATACCTACACCATACATTGTATGTAACACTTGTCTCGAGTGACAGTGATTCACTCTTCACTAGCTGGTGGAGAGGAGAATGTCACCAGCTGGTTGTCAATGCTGTAAACCTGAGTTTTCCAGCACCCATTGAAAGCTTCACCTTATTCATCATGCATTGCACATGTAAGTATGGAAATGGGGTGCTGAATAAAGATACTAATACAAATCCAAAAAGTCTTCCCAGTGTCAGCTTTTGTGCTAGCTCGAACTACTCAAACACTATGTCCATGCATTCCATAGTTTTCCATTGAATTACATAGATTAGTTCTGACCCTTCTTTGCACTTGAGTGTCATATGTCTGTCTACATTAAGCTAGCTAATAATATGTGATCCCATGGTCGCATTTCAACCTACACATTGCTACATATGAATGGACTTTGGAGATGGCCCCTGTCAGCTCACCCTCACACCACTGCCAGCACCTGCTGCCACTGCTCACCCACCCATCAGTATAATCCCACCTTGCAACACGTTCAGTACCCTCTCCCACCCACACTTCCTATCCTCTTGTCCACTGAAGAGTAAATCATTGGTGAGGTCCACATACCTCTGAACAATGACCCATTCCTTTCTTACATGTTCCAGTTGTGAGTCCTGTTTATACAACCACCACCATCTAGCACAAGCTTGTCATCCCATCACCCAGGCTGCTCCTGCTCCTGCTTGGTGAGGTGAGTTCCTTGCTCTAAGACATCCTCCCACACAGGGATTGAGTGGTAGTGACCCTGCACACAAATAAATGATATCAACATATCTGGATTAAAGATTGCAAATCAACCTCACCATCAGATCTGCCATTTGATAAGGTGACACATGAATATGGAGTGTGTCCTTGCGACAAACCATGATCGTGCTGTGCATCATACACTTTGTCTTATCAATGGGACTCTCGAGTGCTCCTTGAGTTTGCAAAGTACAGCCAACACCTCCAATGCTGACTTATGAATCATGGACAGAGGATCCAGAGTTGTGATCTGCCTGGATTTGTTCCATCTGATGTGATCATCCTCTGCAGTCTTATTATGATACTGATTCCAAAGTGACCTGGCAGATTCATCAGGGAGGGCAATCACATAATTATGCATGGAATGGATAGTGCACGTTGTTGTCTTGAGAGCATTTAAAAATGTCAATGTGGTTATTTGGTGGCGATGTAGAGAAGGCATTGGATGGGTCTAGTTCCTACACGTGAGTCATGGTGATGAGATCATCTATGACACCTGGAAGGAACGCCTCAGCATCTGTCTGCTACATCTGTGTTGTCAATCTTCGAGTTGCAAAAAACCTTCCACATGGGTCCATGTGTGCTATGTAACAAGTCCTAGCACAGTTCTTCGACATGAACATGGGACAGGGACATGTAAAAGTCCATGTGCTGGATGAGGGAATTGACATGGGAAATCATGTATAACAACTGTGTCATCTATGACTAGAACTGCCTGTGTCTAAGATATTACACAACTAGTATACCATGAAAATTCCCTCATCATCTGTATAGTAAGCTTTATGGATAATTCCCAAACCCCTGTAAAACAGCCAGGGCTACGTGACATAGCTATGGATTAGAGTAACCACAGTTTTGATTTGGACATACTGACCTCAAAGGATGCAGTCCACTGGAGGATTGTGGCATGCTTTAATGTGGTGTAAGTTGACTGACAGAATATATCATATGGTCAAACCTACTTTGGCATAATTATCTGATTCATGGAAAGCAAGGGCTGTGAAGAGCAGAATGAGTGATGGATATAAGCAAAGGTGGTAATAAGATGGCCAGGGATATGCTGAAGCCAACTTGGTGGTGGTGCATCTCCATTGCTGAGAGGGTGCCATGTTTGCATCATGACTGGTGGGCTTGCTGTAGGGAATGGGTTTTCCCTACCAGGAGATTTTATTTTTTATTCTGTGTTTCTCATATTTTAACTTGCTTTCTAGTTATTTTATGTTTATTACTTTAGTGCGAGGTTTTATTGCTTAGTCAGCAATTTTTATTACCTAGCCTGTACTTACTTTTCTAAGAATCGAGTAACGAGTTACGAGTCGCGAATTTCGAGTTTCGAGTTCAAGAAGGTCGAGAGTGGCCTTTCTCAGTGTTTAGACAGCCTCAGACAGCCTCAGACATTATCAGACAGCTTCTCTTACCAGGCTATAGAAGCCCCTTTGGAAGTCCTCTCCCCTTCAGGTCATCTCTACTCTCCCCCCAGTCTCAAGTCATCTTTTCCTACAACTGGAGCCCACCGCGAGGGGCTTCTGTCTTAGTCTGGTAACCCAAACCTCATCAGTTCAGTCTTGTTTTTGCAGTTTTAGGTCTCGCTTCTCGGTTTTCGCTCGTGCTCTCAGTTTCAGCCTCAGTCTTGCTCTCGTGTTCGTCTTTTCTCTCGGAATATTCCCTCGTACATTGGTATAATCACTCGAATTCCCCACCTGACATCATGCAAGGGCTGAATACCCCAAGTACTGCTTCTTCCGAAGCCTCGAGCTTCCTTCGGCGCTCCGAGGACCTTCGAAGGTTCCTCGATGACATAATTCAAGTTGCGACAGCTGTGAAATCACTTCTCGAGACTTGTCGAGGCCCCCTCGAGGACAGTAATTCATGTGCGCAGCCACCACCCACCTTGGATAGTCGCTCACCCCGTTGGCTATATTCATTTTGCTTTTTTTGTGGTCAGAAAGGTCATATTCGAGCAAACTGTGATTCGTGCAAGGAATATTTGGCCGCGGGAAAGTGTCTAATTGTGAAAGGTCGTGTTGTACTCCCTACCGGGCAAGAGATACCGCAAGAAGTACCCGGGCGCACTCTCAAGGACCGTCTGGCACGCTGGGATCTAGGAAATTGGTCTAAGGACATTCGGATTCCTCCTTTGAGTCCAGGCTGGCTACCATTGGAGGATGTGGGTAGTCAAATGCCACAGACCCAAAGGGTTTCACTAGGTGTGTCCCAGCCCCGCTTGTTAGTGCACCCCAATACTCCCTCGGAACGACCGTTGTGTGCACCACTCTCAACGGAAGGGCCGAGTTGTCACTCAGTGCTGGTGCAACCCCAGGTCCCCACTCGAACACCTACTGTGTCCTCAAGCTCGGGTGATGGCTTGTTGTGCCGCCCTCATTCACCCTCTCGTATTCTACCTACAGGATACTCTCGTGGTCGATCTCACTCCCGCTCTCGTGGCCGTGGCCGCCCACGTTCGCCGTCTCGTTCGTACTTCGAGAGTCCACCCAGCCGTAGTTATAGCCATCAGTACTCGTATCATTTGGATAGGTCCCACAGCCGCGATTCCCGTGGTTCCCGCGACTACCATCCCCGCCGCTCGCCACCACCTGCACCACGACTCACACACTCGTTACTAGAAATCTCGAGGGATGAGCCCACTCCAGTCCGGCCCACCAGCTGGCTAGTCAACAGAATGGTGTCCTCCGACTCCTATGATACTCGACAGTCTCGTAGCAGTCACATGTCAACCCACTCGAGAAGGTCGTGCAGCCGCAGCCGCACACCTCAGCCTTGGTACATGCTGTACTGAGTCAGTATAGAGTCGCTTTAGCCCACGGGGATTTCTTTTATTGTGTTTTATTCTTCTTTCATGAACATATCATTCATGGAGTCTCGTGTCAAGCAGCCGCGCGCCTCCCTCATCCCCTGCTTCGTCGACGCGATATCTCGACCACTGCTCACCCGTCCCTCTCGCAAATCGGGATTTACGTTCTACTCGACGAGAGCTTTCCAACGGCGTACTTTTCGTTGCAGCGGCCTCAGCGCATCCGGAGATATCGCCCAATCCCTGGAGAAAGGCACTGTAGGACGAAAATTGGAATATCTCGGGATTGGGTGCGCCGTTTTTTCCGGTTCCTGGTTCTCCCAACTCTTCTCCCTCGTCCCTATCGCCTCCCGAAGTTTTGTAGAATTCCGCCTAACGGTTCCTCACCAACGCGATGCCGCCCTCCTCCCCCCTACTGTGGTTAGACCATAGCTCTTGCAATTCTCGACCAAATCGCTCGCTTTTCTCAGATGTGACTCTACTAGACGACATCTACCAGACGATATAAAAGACGAAGCGCACGCATTCACGGTTCAGGAGTTGTTTGAGTTTTTGTGTCGGAACAGGGTAGGGAGGTCAGGACTGTGTATCTCGCTCGTTTTCACGCCGGGCCTCTCGCTTTCTCGCATGGTGGTACTACTCGCTCACAGCTACCTGGTGATACTTTTTTCATGGTGACGCGCTCTTTGGTTGTGGAGATATGGGAGTTTTTCATTTACAGAGGAGTATAAGACGGCGTTGCGGATATCTTGGGACTGGATGGTCCAATCGGTCTGATCCCTTTTTCATCATCTCCTCCCAGGTGCCTTCTACCACCACCTCCAGTTTCGTATCGATTGCCTCAGTGGTTGCCCCACGGCGGCATTTTCTCCTTCTCCATCTTGCTGCCCCACACTGTATCTGCATCGTATCTCCCCCGGATCTTCGCCGTGCCTCTCGATGTTCTGGGATATAATACTACTCGTTCAGCGCTTTCGGACGGTGCACTTCATGTCCAGGTTGGTGCAGCCGTTGTCGAGAAATCGGGATTCTTGTGGATAGAGGTGTCTCGGACCAGTTTTGCGAATATCTCGGGATTGGGTGCGCATATTCCCTCAATTCCTTGTTCTCCAGGCTCTCCCCACTCCCCTCGAGCGTTCCCCTGCATTTTGTGCCGCCGCGCTGACCCATTATTCGTCGGTGCATACCCTTCCTCCTACCCCACACCGTGTTTGGGGCATAACTCGTTCAATTCCGGTCCGAATCGTTTGCTTCTTTTAGACGTGACTCTACTAGACGAACCCTACCAGATGATATACAAGACGTAGCACGCGCATTCACGGTTCCAGAATTATCTGAGTTTTTGTGTTTGAACAGGGTTGGGGAGGCCAGGATGGCGTATCTCGCCCGTTTTCATGCCGGGCCTTTCGAAGTTTTGCACCGCGGTACTACTCCCTCACGGCTATGTGGTGGTGTCTGGTTTACGGTGACGCGCTCAGTGGTTCCTGAGATATCCACTTTTCTGTGTCTGGGCTACTGGCTATCGTTCCTGGCGGCATATCTCCCTCGTTTCTCGGTCCGCCCTCTCGAAAATTCGTATCTGCATTCTCCTTTCCGAGCCGCCCCTGCTGACTGCTCAATCATCGAATTATATGCAGCTGTTCTCGAGATATGGCGAAGTCCGCCTCTGGAGGTGTACAAGACGGTGTTGGCGATAACTCGGGTTCGGATGGTCTAATCGGCGGTGTTCCTTTTGTGCCGAGCTCTCCTGTTCGTGTAGAGCCGCCCTCCGAGGTTTCGTGTCCACCGGCCTCACCGTTGCTCGTCAACGCCATGTTCTCCTCCTTCCCCCATTCGCGGCCAGCGCCTTTCTCCTCCGTTTCGGGACTGACCCTCTCGCTTTTCGGGAGGCTTATACTACTCGACGAGGGCTCTCATGTGGTGTATCTTATCACGCTGTTGTCATCCTGGGTGCGGAGATATTCGAATTTTGGCTCGTGGGGAGCACTAGCAGGTATCCTAGGGCTGGCTGGACCTCAACTGAGGACAGTTGGTATCTAAGTGATGGGGAGATGTAGGGAATGGGTTTTCCCTACCAGGAGATTTTATTTTTTATTCTGTGTTTCTCATATTTTAACTTGCTTTCTAGTTATTTTATGTTTATTACTTTAGTGCGAGGTTTTATTGCTTAGTCAGCAATTTTTATTACCTAGCCTGTACTTACTTTTCTAAGAATCAAGTAACGAGTTATGAGTCGCGAGTTTTGAGTTTTGAGTTCGAGAAGGTCGAGAGTGGCCTTTCTCAGTGTTTAGACAGCCTCAGACAGCCTCAGACGTTATGAGACAGCTTCTCTTACCAGGCTATAGAAGCCCCTTTGGAAGTCCTCTCCCCTTCAGGTCATCTCTACTCTCCCCCCAGTCTCAAGTCATCTTTTCCTACATCGCTAGGAGATGTGACTCAAGCCCTTGCCTCTCACTAACCAATGCACATGAAATCCAATAGTGAAAACCACGAGGGTCCTGGGGGCAGTTTGTGAATAGTGTTTGTAAATCACGATTGGATCTTTGACACTATGTAGCATACCTGTGGAAAGAGGTGCATACTCTCACAGATGAGCACATTCTGGGGGATGGCACTCAGGTCTATTCAGTGAAACACTTCAATCTCCTGAAAAACAGAGGCTGCAGAAAGAACCTGATAGGAACATCAGAATGAGCAACAGGCAGTTGGAGTGATTGCTACCACAGGTGGCACAAGTAGTTGTGATGTCTCATCTAGCATGTTCAACCATTCAGTGAATTCTTTCCAAAGATTGTCTGCCATTGGAAATGTCTTCCTTGTTCACCTTGATCCCCAACTTCTTGGCAGTGCATTCAGTTGTGAGCAGCCTTTTAATATTTACATATGTGGGCATTGACACACCATCACATTAGCTTTACTTCTGGCCCCTGATCTAGACAGTTCTGCTCACCTCTAACTCCTATCATCTCGTAATTTCCACCTTCTAACCCACTCTTATTGAAGACAAAATGGTAAAATTGTTTTGTTTTAGTTCCTCACCTTGTGCCAATTATAGAACTGGTTTTGTCTGTTTTGAACACAAGGGATATCAGCCTAGTGCACAGGGAAATGGATTGAGATGAATGAACTCCTACAGACAGAGTCATGATATTGGATGCCTTAGACACAAGTAGATATATGAATCACAAATAAGACATTAAAGAATTTCTGTAGCCCAGATGGTATACTTGATCCAACCAGAGAACTTGTCACCTTGGATCTCATATTCATCATATAGAGGTGCTGAATGCACTTCCAAGCTGCATCCCAAACAAGTGGACACTCACTCAGGCCTTTGCATGCATACCTTCTCCCTCATGCTGCAACCCAGTTGTCACCTTGGCCTTCTGGGACTTTGCACATGAACCTTCTCCCTCCCATCTTGATTGGGACCACAAATGAATGGCACCACACTGCAAGCATCCCATGGGCAAAGCCTTGCCCCATGGATGCCGATGACTGTGGTACCATGAATATCTGTACCCAGTGATCGAAGGAGGTTCAGCAACACTATGTGAGTTGGATCTCAAACCAAATGGAGCCCTTGGGGGCAGTAAGCCTCTCATATAGAATAAGAGCACATCAGTGTGCATCTGCAAGTCAGTAGAAATGTTTAGGAGGTCTTGGAAAATGGTGAAGAAGTTGTGTCCTTGAATAAGGACTTGAGTCGAGTATGCCACAGCAAACATTTTAGCAGCAGTGCTGATGAAGTTGGGCACAGTGAACATGATTGTGTATTTGGGTTGGAGACTAGTGCATATCAGTGGACTACTTCAAATATTGATGTAAGGATAGCTTACTGAGTGATCACTTGTTTCATTGCCATATATGATTCTTCAATTGCAACCAGATGACCACATGTAAGCATGAATAAGGTAGATGCATATACTACCTTATCGAGAGGTGGGATAAAGATACACTTCATAAACTGGAAAACAAAAGTTTGTGACAGAACATCATAGACAGAATTAGGATGTACATCTTCCACCTCCATGGCAACATTACCACCAGCTTTGTCCAACCCTGCAAACAGGTCACCATGGTTTATCTTGCTGTGGACTGTAACAAAAATGATTTTCCACTGGAAGTCCTGCACAGTGAGCCTTGCACCCAAGAGGCTTGCCCACCAATTCCACCGGCCAAGCTTTCCATCCATCCCAAAATCAAAAATGACTTCTTTGCACAGCAGCGAGTCTTCCATGTGGTAATCCTTGAGAGAAGTGTGAAGAAGTTTGGGGAGAGATCCACTGCAGTCCATGCCTACACAAACAAGATGAAGGATAAGAGTCGATTTGGCACATACTTGAGTCTTAGACACCCTTTTGCAGACTCCTCATATGATAGTGGGACCTGTGAGGACCTGGGTGGATCTCCCACTGACATTTCACATGAATGCCTTGGATTGATGTTAAATTCAATCAGGATATTCGTGAACACTGACTCACATGGTAAGGTGATAGCTTGCATTTGGCATGGCACTCTCCTAGCTCATGGCAGCCAGGACATTTGAAGGTGACATCCATGTCGAGGAGGTTTGGGTTGACATCCACCAAACCAAGACAATGTTGGCACACCACTTGTGGACAGAAATCACAGCAGAACAAGAACATGCTGCCATCATGGCAGAGGTAACAATACTAACAGTGTCAGTATTCAGAGGCAATGCAAGACATGAAGAACCTATGCAGTTAGTTGGCCACTGATCCATTTGTTGGGTGGCAGGCAATAGTTCACCACTGTGGACTGGGGAAGATGGGGCCATTGTCAGGGAACTTAACGATGAAGTCAACTCAACAGATGCACTCCTGATTGTTCTATGGGACGTGCCTCTGGCTGCTCAGCTGGAATTGGCTCTGGCCATTCTGGCAGCAATTGCATAGGTAGGCTTGAGCGACAACTTAATATGTGGAGTGGTACCCGATGTGGCTTTGTTCATGTTCATTGTTGTCCTGGCCATGGTACCTGTTTAGATGATGTTCAATGGTGCGCTTAGGGTCATATTCAACAAGTCAGTACCTTTGTTGTGAATGGTCACGAATGGGTAAACAAAAACAACTTCTTACTGACCAAATTTGGACATAATGGTGTTGGTCAGCGATGCCTGTAGTGGCGCACCACTGCACTTTTTTCAGGTTGATACCCCCTCTTACTCATTGATATTCATTGGCAGATGTATGTTGCCCATCTTCAACGGGTAACTTCTCTCTCTTTCACTTGCTGATACACATTGGCAGACATATGTCACCTGTTAGAGCTGCCACCTCCCCTCTACTCGTTGATATTCATTGGCAGGCATATGTCACCCATTTTCAACATGAAGTTTCTCTCTTGTACTTGCTGATACATGTTGGCAGACATATGTCACCCGTTACAGCTGTCTCTCCCCCCCCCTTCTCATTGATATTCGTTGGCAGACATATGTCACCCATTTTCAACAGGGAGTTTCTCTCATGCACTTGCTGATACATGTTGGCAGACCTATGTCGCCCATTTCAGTTGTCCCCCCCTCTACTTGTTGATAACTGTTTTCAATGAGTAATTCATTCCATTGGCATGCTGACACATGTTGCCAGATGTATGTTGTCTGTTACAGCTGCCTCCCTCCCCTGTCTACTCATTGATATATGTTGGCAGATGTATGTTGCCCATTTCAACAAGCAATTCCACATGCTGACACACATTGGTGGATGTATGTTGCCCGTTACAGCTGTCTCTTACGCTCCTCTACTCATTAATGTTTGTTGGCAGATGTATGTTGCCCATTTCGATGAGCAAATCCTCCTATCCACATGTTGATACATGTTAGCAGACATAAGTCTTCCATTACAGCTGCCTCCCTCCCTCTACTGGTTGACATTTATTGGCAGATGTATGTCACCCATTTTCAGCAAGTAATTCCTCTCATCCACATGCTGCCTCTCATCCACACACTGCCTCTCATCCACATGCTGATGCACGTTGGTAGACGTTTGTTAGCTGTTACAGCTATCTCCCCCCCTCTACTTATTGATAATTGTTGGCAGACATATGTTGCCCATTTTCAATGAGTAGTTTCTCACACTCATTCACTGGTCAATAACCAGTCTCTCTGTCACCATGGTGTGTTTTTATATTGGTACTTTCATATTGATGCCTTCTCTCATTTGTGTTTACTCCTAGCTCCTAATCAAGACACTTTTCATCACCTTACCACCTTGCCATCAACTGTCATTGAGTGGGAATGATCTGGTTCACAAATCACCAATGACCCACCAGACAGCATGAAGGAGGTTGATATGTGACTATTCTGTTCATGGTAAGTGCACCTGCCTTTGCACCCCCAACCCAATGTTCATTTAGTGGTACAAGTAGGGTGACTTCTGCATGGGAATGATCAGGTTCATAAATCACTGATGACCCATCAGATGCCACAAAGGTGGCACTTCATTGTTGTTTCATAACTACTCTATTCATAGTAAGTGTGCTCGCCCTCATGCACCCAACCAGATCTTCATTTAGTCAGGTAGTCCCATATTTTTTCTGTTGATCTCTCAACCTGAACCTCAACAATGGACGACTTACCAACACCAACAGGGCTGTTGCCCCTAGACTCTGACTTCCTCAAAGAACAGGTGGGCAGAGGGGGCTGACCAAATGTGTCTCCACCTCCAGTCCTCACTCCCACTCGTCTTTGGACTGACATCAAGGCAACAAACCAAGATGGTGGTCTCATATCTAAAGTGTGACTTCGTCACAATCAGCAGGCCACTTCAACTACATCTCTTATAGATGTCCCTAACCCATCCCCTGATGATAATCCATTCCTCAAATCCCCTAAAATTTGATGCACTTCAGAGTTATTCCAAAACATGGAAGACATCGTGTCTGTTGACCATGGTCACAGGGGCTCAGTGGGCTTTGGTGATGCCATGCCTGCTCAACTTGATACAAGTATGTATTTGCTGTCTAGACTTTCTCTCCTCCTTTTTTCCCTGACTATGCACACTCATTTAGGCTCTTGTAGTTCACCAATGCCTAAGCCTCTTGATCATGTACAGAGTTTCTCAGAGGTGTATGGTGATGCTGCATGTGTTGACCATGAATCTGGTATGATTGGTAGTCACTACTCACTATTTTTTCAACTAACTACTTCCACTCATTTAGACTCTTGCAATTCACCAACCCCAAAGGGGAAGCCACTTGGCTATAGACAGGGAGACTTGGTGGAACATGGTGATGCTGGTATGGTTTACTGTTCCCACTCTATTTTTTTTTCTTCCTGACCATATACACTTCCTTAGGTTCTCATGATTCACCAACACCAAAGGAGAAGCCCCTTGGCAGCTCAGGGGAGCACCATGATGATGCACATGCACTCCTTGGTAACAGCAGCACAGAGGCATCCTCTAGCAACTTCACTCTTGGTATGTCTCATATGTTGGTGGGTTGGCAGGGGCAGGAGGTTGAATCCCATGATATAGAGGCCTCATGCAACACTCTCCAAGTGCCATCAGAGCCACCACTGCCTATGCACAGCAACACTTTGTCTACTCAAGCCAGTACTATAGCCTTGGGCACTGTGCAAGTACCATCAGAGGTCTCATCTACTTGTCACAACCATCCAGCCAAACAAACAATTCATATAATTGGTAGGTTGTTTGAATTTTGTCAGGCTTTGTGTTTCTCATATCTGAACTTTTCATACAAGATCCCCTAGTATCTACATTGTTGACTACAGGCATTGGGGACACCCCCCTGTACATGACAGCCCAGTCATTTCACCCCAGGGCCTTGATTTTGGCAATAACAGTGTTGGCCTAGATGAGATGTTGGATGGGAGTATGTTTATGGTAGGACAACCCTCAGAGGCCATTCTAGACATGATCGAGGAGGGTCTGGCCCATATCAACACATACCTTACTGACCTTGCAACACATTCTGGACAACCCCCTCAGCAGATTGTTGATTGCTTCCTCAAGCAATATGCCCAGTTAAACCCCTCAAACGATTGGAACTGATACTCCAAATATTTTACCCATTTTACAGAGCAAGAATTGGAACATCTCCAGAAGTCAGGAGCATTCACTGGCTCCATTGACAGTACACCATGTAAGGGCACAATGGGTGATTGATGTATTACTGTGTTCTAAGCAAATCACAGTGGTCACAGTTTGCAAAAAGTGCTATGAGCTATTTAAGGAGTACTGTGATACATGGCAAGAAATACTCATCAAGTTTGAGGAAAGTATGCAGTATACTGAAACTGGGAAGACTGTTGCCCAATGACAACAGTTGTTCAATAAATCCACGAAACAGTTCACTCAGTCAGTGAGCTTTGATATGGTGGCATTACGAGCACTCCTGATTATTGCCTAGCTTATGGCTCTGTCGAAAGCACATGGTATTGAAGCAGCATTTTTAATGGCAGGCAGTATTGTGAACCAAGATGCTTCCCTTGGATATGTGTACACTATGCCAGGCACCGAGGATGTAAGTATGTGCATCATACCATTACAGTGAACTCACAGCCACCCTATATCACATAGTTTTTCATGGAGCGGTGTCACGCTGACACTGACACAATCATTGGCCACTTCAAAGCTCACATATAGTAAGTACACCCTTCCACCTCTACTCCCACTCTCATACTTGGTTGGCATCAGCAACTGGTTGTCTCTAGCATGTGTGACAGAGGCATTCCACACAGACAGGTCAGACAACAAAGGAAAGGCAAAGGAATGTAATGACATGGGATGCGACATTGTTGACCTAACATCCAATAATGAAGACCTTGCACTGGACAATGGGAGCGATGAGCGAGAGGATCATAATTTGGTGAAGAAGCTCCTCACCTCTATGATCAGTTTGTTATATTATTTTATGCCATGTACATAGCTCTGACCAGACTTCGGAGAGTCATGGTCAATCATGGGCCTTGGGGAAACTGTTTCCCTGGAAACAACTTCCCCAGAAACTTGGCCTGAATGCTCTTGTCTGTGTCAATTGGCCAAATGCAGTGTTATTTCTGGGACAAGAACACTCATCACACAGCAAGCCTAAAGGCATCTCAGACCTAACTATGCTGGAGTGCACACAGATTGTCACAGCCATACAAGATCATGGTCAACATAGGCTGCACTTTAAGTTTGACCCAAATAGCAAATGTGAGTGAAAGTGATTTCGCTATTTGCTACCAAAGCTAATATACAACTAGCAGACCTCCTTGCCTCCAAAAAGCAAGTCATTCTTGGTGCACTGCCACTATATGATTCAAAGTCAACAAATGCTAAGAGAATCTTTTACAATGGAAAGACCAACTTTGCTGGCCCAGTGTGCCTTTCTAATCCAGCCATGACACGAGTTAAGAGGCAGGTAGGAGGTGGTGGGACAACCACTAATAGGACAGCTGAAGATGATGAATGTTTGAGTTTATTGCCATCACCTGCCCTGAGGACACTATGCTCCACACTGGGCAAGGGAAGAGCCCAGGAAAGGGATTCGTGCACAAAGGGTGTGCCAAAATCTATGCACAGCCATAAGAGAGTGGAGGTGGTGGTTACTACAATGGCAAGGAAAGTGGGCAAGTGACCGCCCAGTGTCATCATGATCAGAGATTCCTCTGGGCCTGATGAAACAAGTGCTGGGGTCGAAGATAAGATGATCCCAGGTGACCACTCTGAATCCTTTCTTCCAGACTGCGAACAAGTGTTGCCTACCTGCAAACACAAAGTGGAGTCCCAGCAGTCCTCTTGCCCTACGAAAAGAGTGGCAATCAAGAAAAGACTTCAGATCATTTCACCACTCCTTTCTGACTCCTCTGGTGAGTTGAGGCTACTTAAAACTTTTGGCAATGCCACTGAGCCTTTTGTTTTAGTTGACGAACAAGCCCTGTCTATCCAAAAACTCAAGGCAAAGCCACAAAAGTTGTCACGCCCTATGGAACAACTGGCATCCTCACCGGAAAGGGACACCAAGGCAGTGCAAGCATTATCACCAATGAGACCAGCAAGCAAGAAAAATCAACTTCGGTTTATTTCTCCACTCAGTAGCGAAGAGGAGCTTGATACCTATCTTCCTAGAGATCAGCTGCAGACGATGTCATCCAAGATGTCTGTTGAACATCCACAACCCTCCGAGGAATGGTGTGTCGAGCAATGTAAGTTGACAATTATTTAGGGTACATACACGAATGACCTAATGTATGAGCCTCAGCAGTGCAGTTGCAGCCCACTCAATTGCTGTCCCAGGAAGACTGAATAGCAAACATGGCTTCTCATGAATCCCATCCCAATGGAGTACCAAGTCTGCCTTCCTGAGAGCTTCCATGCGATGAGGGTGAGTCGCTGCAAGTAGCAATTTGACATTCTGCTTATTGGAACCTTAGTGGTGCAATCTCAGATCGAAGAGGGTCAATGAGCCAGTGTAAGCTCATGCAAGCTCCATCGTGACCAAGTACTAAGTGTGCTGCATGAAGAGCCTCCTCACACTAAGGGTGAGACACCTTATGTTCCAAATACATTGTGCACTCAATATGATACTTGCTGTAGCAGCACAATCACAGCTCCCTTCACTGCAGACCCATGAAGATCAACCAGTTGCCAGCAACCCATGTGAGCCAGCTTGTAACCAAGGACAGTGCTCACCACACCAAACACCTTGCCACCACGAAGGCAAGTTATCACAAATGTTGATATATATACAATCTAATAGTCCTTCCTTAGTTATGCAACCCCAACATGGTCTACCATCACAGTCCCAGGAAGCTCAATTAACCAATATGCCTTTCCATGAATGTCATGATGAGGAATGTAGGTAACTGCCACTTGTGTGTATTACCCCTGAACTAATGTTCACCTGAGTGACAGCAATGGATTGTGATCCAGCCCTGGGATGTCAGGAGGCTCAAGGTGTACCTTCTCAAGTGTCTCAAAATGAGGAATGTGAGTCATAAGTTTCAGTTGCTGCTCTGTCCAATCAGTGACACTTCACAGTAGTGCACTTACAGCATGCACAAGAATGTGCCCAGGATACTCAAGTATGCAGTGTACCATCAGAAGATGTTCGTAACATACAATGTAAGCCACCACTACTTCCTAATAGTCACCAATCTCACTTATGTACTGTAGCAACAGAGTGTGCACCAGCTCCATGCAAAATAGGTGGGAAACCATGGTAAGGCAAACCTTCACTGGGGACTAACAACTTTACTCTCCAGTACATGAGTCTCAGCAAGAACAGCCTGAAGTCATGGTCCCGCTGCCAGCAGTTGGGAGTATGGAAAGTGGAAGGAGTCTCAGAAAAACAGTGAACAATTCCCTGCCATGTATGTCATCACATCTGATAAGGATGCTGCTGTAGACTAACTCCACTACAGATCCACTTGCACGGCCTCCTCACCTTCAGTCTGGGAGACCAAGACTGCATCTAGTGTGGGGAGCAGGATGAAATAGTGGAATGGATGAAGCATTCAATCTACACCAAAGGATATACCCTGATGCATCCATGACTGAGTCCATGGGCTCTGTTTCTACAGCCTCTGTCAGACTATTAACCACTGAGGTGTTGGAGTATTATGCAACCAGGCATTTGTTGGTGCATGTTTACTTGATTACATAACCACTTTGCATCGCACATAGTAGTAGACTATTTTCCTAGTCCCTCAGTAGCTTGCCAGACTACTGAGGGTGAGTACCATTTACTTAGGTTTATTCCTACTTATTGACACCCTGTAGATACCTACAGGTACATACTAATAATATAGTAGCTTGCCAGACTACTGAGGATACCTACAGCTCTCCTACAGGTTCCCTCTGCAAAGCAACAACCTCCTTTAGGTTATGAGCCCTGCCTAGCAGCAGAACCTGGAGAGAAGAAATGGCAGTGAAGAGGTACTTTACAAGGGAGGGATTTGTCTATATCCCAGAGCTCAAAATGAATGGACGGAATTGGAAGGAATACCATGAACAAATTCTCGAAGTCACCAGAATACAAAATGTCATTGGACACTTAGCTAGTGTGGAGCAAAAGCCAAAGGTCGCCAGAAATGAGTTAAACCAATGGCTGTAACAGAACAGCAGCATGCAGTTCATACTCATGTGGAATATCCCTGATTCAATTTTTTCGCACATCCGACACACTTCGAAACAGCTCACGAGATGTTCGACTACCTAGCAACAACATTCCGAGACCATACCTGAATTCCCTTACCCACCAAGAAGCCTGTCAAAGCTTCAAATGGTGATGTGGCAGCAGATGAGCCACCGAGTACCAAACATCTACCCAAACTGAATGGCAGTGCATTTGAAGCACATGCCAGTGGTGACAACATGCAGGATGAACCAAGAGAGTCATGCGCAAAGCCAAATGAGTCATCAATGGAGCTACCTAGGATGGAGAGGCTCAAGGATGGGCTTATGGAGGCAAGAAGTGATGACGAGGCTGAGGCTACAGAAGGACTGGCCCAGCGAGTTCCATCACGAAGCATCGAGGTCAAAGACCACAAACCCAAAGTGCCAAGTGAACCACACACGGCACAGAATAAGCTGCTGGAGCAGCTGAGGTCGAGGGCAGACAAGCCACTCGAACATGAACAACTGAAAGTGCTAAGTGGAATGGTCAAGGTGCCAGTTGGAGTCAACAAGATGGCCAAACTATCCAGTGAGCCAGCAGAGTGGACGAGAGCAACAAAATGGCACACAGGGACCTACCATCAAAACCATGCGACAGAAGCACAATGAACAACTTGCAAGGTGCACGAAGATTGCCACTTGAGGGGGAGCAGGCAATGTGTACAAGTGGCAATGTGGAGGACGCGTCAATGGCACCAGCTGGATGCGAGGATGGTCCGCACGAACAGTCAAGGCTCATGGACATCAAATGTGACAACCACAGGTGTGGTACAGGCATGGATACAATCGCCAACAAGGCAGAGACCCCAAGTATGCCTAACGATCCCAAAACGATCCCAATCGAGCTGGAGGTTAGCGATGAGTCTCGAAGAGTCAGTGCCAAGATTGCTCCGGAGGGAAGTCTGGGCACGAAGGCCACAGACATAGCCACAAGCATGGAGATTACGACTCAAAGTCTGTACCTAAGCCGAGACAGTGGAGACACAAAGGCCTGCTACTGAATGTCGAAGCCTGCAGATGCTGGAACAGCAAGCTGCATCAAAGCTCAACCCACAGGAGCATACTCGCAACCTGAATTCAGTCAGCCTAACGACAGCCCAACATGGAATGGATCAGAGGCTATCAGCACACTGCTCGAAAAAGAGCAGAATGGCTATGTGAGTAGTGATGTCACAAATGATCAAGGTGGCAATAACAATGAGCCGTGACTTACTATTCACGACCCAGGTGGACATCTAGGGCAGCCAACAGTCTGCATGGCAAGCAGACAAAATGCCAAAACAAGGGAAAATGCTGACAAGGGAAACATGAACAGCAGGGCCGGTACAATGGGCAACAAGGCCATTGGCTCGCCTGAAGTCAAAACAAGGTTACTACCCACACCCCGAAGTCAGCTAGGTGAACGAGACAAGCCCACAGCAAGAAATGTGCCTGCATTCCAAGCATCACCTGCAGAGCCCATAAATCACCCCCATCGAATCTTCAGAATCCATCATCAATGTGGATGACTCAAAACGATGACTGTGGATGTCAGTGAGGCCAAGATGCCACCAAGGAAATGAATCAGAGTTATTCAAAGTGACATACCTGACACATGAAGATTGCCACTCAAGGGGGAGCAGGCTGGTTGTGCAAGCAGCAGTGATATGAACCCAGCTGCAAACAGGCACACAGACGAGCCCAGTGGCCATGTGGATGGACCAAGAGGCCCAATAGACACTCCAAGCATGTCAAGTGACAAAGAAACAGTTGCGGCGGTACCACAGACCTACAATGACGATGCCAGCACACATGGAGATGAAATGGATAGTCTGGGCAATGGAACAAACACGTCGAGCAACAAGTCGGACACACCCAGTATCGCCTACAGCATGAAGATGGCTAGTAACACATGTCAGACCATCAGAGCACATCAAATGAAGGGAGAGATTGGAGACTTACCTGGAAAGCCAGAAAACGAGTCGCCTGACCCTACTATGCCATGGAAGCAAGTTGGCATTGGAGACACCAATGTATCCATACCATGAAACACACTGCTCAAGACATCGAGCACCCCAAATCATGATATTACCTTTGGAGGACAAGCAAGCACAGACGAGGAGTCTGCTACCAGAGAGGTTGAGGGAGAAATGGCTGGTGATGGCAAATGAAGAAATGGCGGAGACGGTACAACAAGCAATGGTAGTGTTGACTCAATGCAAGTCAAAGCAACATTGCTGGCTGCAGAAAGTCAGCATGCGTACCGAGGCCAGAACGAGCAAGGCAACTTACCTGAGTTGCCCGGTCCACCCACAAACTCTCGAAAGCACTCCTGCACACTCACACGACCCAAATGCCGACATGGAAGAATCAAATTCACAGCTGAAAACATCAGTACAATGCAAAAGGTCGAGAACACATGTTGGGAGCATGATAATGCGAAGCAGTCAACCCAGCGCCATCGAGAAGGCATTGGAACATGCCCAGAGCCTACCTTCAAGTACTGGAAGCAGGGGGAGTGCCAACGACCCACCAAAAACTGATGCAATGCCAATCTGAATGTGCTCAGATGACCTAGAGGGCCCAGAGACAAAGTGGAGGTCCACAAAGCATTAGGACACATCAAGACAAAGGGAAGAAGGTGCCAGACAGGTGATGCAACGAGCAATGCACACTGTGACTCAAAACGAGTCGAAATGAGACTGCTGGCTGGAGACCAGGCTGGTCAGCACAAGCAGCAGATGCGGAAGCCAAGCAATGTACCTGAGCCACCCACTGATTACCGAAAGCGTTCCGACGAGGTCAACGGACCCAAGCGTCGACTCGGAACATTCAAATTCGAATCTAGATATGTCAGTAGAGCTCGAGAGCTCGACAACGCCCAAAAAGGAGGCAGAAACGCGATGCGGCTGATTCCGCGCCATCGAGAAGGCATCGGGACATGCCACGACCTCACCATCAAGTTCCGAAACCCTATTGTCGATTTCCCGAAGCCGAGCGATCATGAACGGCACACCAGAGACCGTGCAACAGCCCGCAAGCATTGCAATCAACGAAGTGACGACGCGCTGATCACGTGCACCACGTGACTTACCAAATCGGGCAGTCGCGCTCAAATTCGAAACTCTCGTGTTGCAAACACAAGCCGTGCACTCGGAATTCAAGTTTCTGAATCATACATTTGATTATACATTTGGTATATTTCATTTTATATTTTTTTTGGATTATGTTTCTACCTTAGAAGAGTTCCCCCATGCTGTTTGAGGGGGAGTGTTGGAGTATTATGCAACCAGGCATTTGTTGGTGCATGTTTACTTGCTTACATAACCACATTGCATCGCACATAGTAGTAGACTATTTTCCTAGTCCCTCAGTAGCTTGCCAGACTACTGAGGGTGAGTACCATTTACTTAGGTTTATTCCTACTTATTGACACCCTGTAGATACCTACAGGTACATACTAATAATATAGTAGCTTGCCAGACTACTGAGGATACCTACAGCTCTCCCACAGGTTCCCTCTGCAAAGCAACAACCTCCTTTATGAGGAAGGTTATATTGGCATTTCTCCTGGGAACAGACAGATGGCACTGGACTCCTCCATGGGTGAATCTGCATGGGAGCCATTCCTAGGTCAAGTGCACCTGCCTCTGCCTTGCCGTCACTATGACATGCAAATGAATAGAGACCATGAGTTGCAGGACCAACTGGGCCACAATGAGATTTATAGCAGGGATGATCAGTTTGGCTATGAGGGAATTCCCTATGATAATCCTGGGTGGTATGATCCTCCAGGCAGGGGCTCGGATGTCTGCTATGGCCCTTACCACCTGCAGTTCATCTTGCCACCTCCATTCACTGCACATCATTACCCAGGGTATACTAATGATCCAATGATTTGTTGGCCCCCTGGCATGAGGGGACCTGTGAACTATACCAGTACAGCTCTTCCTTTCTGTGGCATGCACAATGCTGACCATGCCAATCCCAATGGTGGCTGTGAGTGGCCTGCAAGGGCCTATCGATGGGCCACGGTTTACAACCCCATACCGTCTGGTGCTGGGGTGCTGCCAGATACTCAAGAAGGCACAGAACATTCTGCAGGCACTGCTGTCACTGGCTCAGATGTCATGTCTGGTCCATCAGATCCACTGGCTGGCAATATTGTGAACACTAGCAACATTTGAATGCATATGTATGTGCATGTCTCTGTTCTTCTCTTTGATAATCCTGATGCCCCAGGATAGTTCCCTCAATTGTAGTATCAGTATGGTCATGACCACATTTGTGTCCAGCGACCGAAGCTGCTTTTGCACACTTTTCATCTTTATTGTTACTCATATCTGCTTCAACAGCAGTTACTGTACCTTCATCCCTACTTTCAATCCATTGCTACATTCACCAAAGCAAGTCCTATTACTTAACAGAAAATACATAAATGTAGCGGTCCAATTCTGAACATGAGTCAGTGTAGTCTGAAATGTCACGGCTACCGTGATATATGATACTCCGAAGAGCCTCTCACCGGAGTGTGAGGGTCAGGTGTAAAACGGGCAGTGCCACATAGCTGAACAATTTGTGTTGCGAATAACCTCCGAAGAGGCTCTGACAAACCTCGGATGATGGATTGCAGAGGCTACAGAGGATCCTCATAACACTCGAATGAGCCGCAGTGTGATCACAAAAATTCGCCGGGAGCATTGTTACAGAGGGTGGGAAAACGCACTGTCTATATTGGGAATTTGGTGGACATGATGCCGAGGGAGGGTATCTTTCGGATATATTTCGCCCTACAAGGGAACCCTATCTGAAGACCGTGGGAACCTCAAAAAACTGCTGCCAATTACACCACCATAGAAACTGTACGTTCACTTCATTCCTTTCAGTTAGATCCCTTACGCGATCCAATATTAGACGTGACTACAGCACAGACGTATCATGGACGAACTCGCTCGTGCCCGTGCGGAATTGACGCGGTTGCAATGCACCGAGCGAACGCTCATCGAACAGCTCCTGGCCATCCGTGTGGCTATGGAGACTCAGAAAAATAAAATCAATAAACTTGTCGAGGAACGACCCTCTCCGATCAATCGTCTCCCTACCGAGCTCCTCGCGAGGATATTGAGCTTCCTGTTGATGCGTGGTAGCGAGGCTTCAGCTAAGTTCTCTGAGGATTCGCCCACGCTGAGGAAGAATTTGGCTAGTGTTTCGCGGCTCTGGAGTGACTTGATCCTCAACACTCCTTCCTTCTGGAGTGAAGTTGTGTTGACAAGGGAGTCCGGCGCGAAGTCCTTGATGACACAGCTGAAGAGGAGCCGCGAACACCTTCTTGATATCGCGATTCTTTATCCACTTAAGAACAGTCTGGACGCACAATGGGACGTTCTTATTTCCAGCAGAGACCGTTGGCGTAGCCTCATCTTCGAAACCACTGCAGTCGATGTCTTTTCCGACATCATGTCCAAGTTCAACCAGTTCAAATTTCCCTGCCTTGAGGACGTTTCGATAAATTCGCATAGCTATGATTATCCACAGCCTCTTTCACCCGCACACTTCCCTGCTCTCAGGCATCTGCATCTAGGCGGGTTACACGGACCCGAGGGCTTTTCGATGGCTACTACCCTACTGACGACGCTGAGCCTGTCAAATGTATCGATCCGTGATCAGTCGATTCTTCCACGTATCCCCACTCAATCATTAACCGCACTCACGATCACTCATGTCAATCGATTCCGCAACCTAGATTGGGTGCTTGAGCGGGACACTCTCCACTTCCCGGCTCTCCACAGGCTTCTGCTGGACGTTGTTAATCCCTGCAGGTTCATGGATGCCATTGTGGCTCCAAAGCTTGAGCATTTTAATTACACTCACCACTCTGGTTCTCTCTTCGGCATGGATAACCATACTTTTGGATCAAAATTTAATCACGTCTGTCATTTTACCTCGAAGCCAAGATCTCGTCTGGAGATTCTTGACAACTCATCAGCACGCGTTCTCTGCCAAGCTTTCTCTGGCGTGCGTTGCGCAAGCTTTCCAGCAATCGACATAGACCCTTTTTTCATGGCTACCTGTCCTTCTGATGGTCTGAGACCACAGTCCCCAGCAGATAGCTGGGAAAGCCTGGAAAGATTGTCCTTATTTTGTGGCGTAGGCGCTGCGTCCTGGAATGTCAATGCTCTTGCCGAATGGCTCGCAAAGCGCCGGGAGCTCGGTCTGCCGTTATTACATGTGGAGCTCATAGGTTTGTATTCCGAACGTGCTGCCCAGATGACGACGGAAGAATTTTCCTTCCGCTGCAAGCGATTGCGGGATTACTGTGTCTTGGATTTTAAAGGCATGCGGTTGTCTCGCACCTTGCGTCTGTCCACGGATAATGGTCTCTTGAATGTAGTAAGTGGCACGTTTGCTTTGCAGCCGAACCATTGGGAATAATGATTATCAGAGGGCGGATAACAAGGACGGCATCACTTTGAAGAACTGGCGAGAATCACCCCTTGAAAATATGGATATATTCTAATATTCGAAGAAATTACTCTATGCAAAGGCGCTTGTTGATCTTCTTACATTGTTGTTGCTATTTGTAAATCATGCGTAGTTCAGTGAGCATTTGTACAAGATACCATACCCTCCCGAAGGGTCAGCGACAGAAACCGTAGGACCCTAGGTTCCTTGGTCCCTTAGAGTAACTGAAGTTGATAATGCCGCAGCACCCTGCGACAGCCCTACACGACATGATGCATAACACCTCAATATCTTTGTCGTCGTACCACTTACCACAACGGAACACAGCCACGAACACTCAGATATCATGCTAGAACTGTTGGAATATTTGCAGGGAGGATCTAAACAGTGCCTAGCGGTACTTGGAGGCCTGGGTCCGTTCGTTGCACTGCACAACCATTAGCTGGTAGCTCAGTGAACAGTAACTTAAAGTAAATCCGAGCATTCGCTTGATGACAAACCAGATTAAAAGTGGTGTAAAAAGAACAACCACCCCATGGGATCGAACGTCAGTCGACACCCGTTCGATCAAAGTAGGAGCTTTGAGAGCTACAGCTACACCACAAGGCAGTAATTGGTAACAATGCACTTACAATAAATACTGAACAAACCATTTTTTTCAGCCAATCGGAAGCTATGCAGGCATGTAGTTCACAAATTAACCATAGACATACCATACATGCAGAGTAAACAAGGCATACGCGGTACAGGACAATCAGTGTGGGGTAAAGCACATAAAAACATCTATCACATAGTCCATGGATATCAGACATGTTTTCTCTTCGATCGTGACTCACATACAAGCCCCGGGTAACAACCTGAGAGCCCGCAGTAGGGATGGCCCGTTAAGCCACCAAATATCATTCACATTCGGACGAGAGCAGGACCAGCCTGCTCTGCGCTTCCTTTGTGCTCAGATCCGGCCTCCGCCAAGGAAACCCAGCATCTCAACCGTCTCTCCAATTTCCCCTTGACGCGATCTTCCTTCCCGCTTGGCACGTCTTGCCGCTTTGAAGTCTGAGCCTCCTATCTTGGAACCTGCAGGCATCTGGTGACGTGGACGGACGAGCCCAGCGTCGTCATCGTCGGCACCAGAGCTACGACCAGATGATTTAGGGATGTGAGGAACAGGGGGCAGAGCAGAAGCATGACAGCTCCCCTTTGGCATATGCGAGCGATGATGAGGAGAGCGGACGTGGGAAGTGGAGGGTTTGAGAGTAACGGTCTGGAAGCCTTCATCGGAACTGATAGATATCGTGATGGATTGGGTGTCTTCGGCACGGGCATAGGTAGAACGGGTATGTGCATGTGGTCGTGATCGGGCATGGGCCTTAGATGTCTTAGAGATGGCAGTGCGAGGCGTATGGGGCGTGCGGGGTGACGGGGGATACACGGCATCGGCTGGGACTTCTTCACCGAGTTTTCGGCGGAGTCGCTCGAGCGTGGCGCGTTTCTGTGTATTCTCGGATGGCACATCCAAGTGGGACGAACCGGAGTTTGCAGAGGGCGCATTGGAAACCAGCGACCGAGCGTTGGATAGGACAGCCCCTCGTCCAGCGGGAGCAGCGGAGTCCACACCGAGGTGGCTGGGTTTACGTCTGCTCCAGGTAGAGTCGGTCTCCAGGGCAGGGGTTGAGCCCGCCACGGTAAATGGAGGTGCTTGCGGAATAGTGGCCATCGTGAAAGAGCAGGTCGAACGGGGTATTACAACGAAGGGGTATGAAATAAAGGATGTTGGCGAGTCCTGATGCCTGATCAGAGAAAACGAACGCAGTTGGTGAAGTGTGGGTATGTACCGATGGGGCCACTCGTATATGCACAGAAGAGGGACGCCTGGACCCGACTGGAGTGGGGAGTGAAAGGAGGGAGGACCAAGCGGTATACATACCTGGCTCGAAACAAAAGGACTGCCAAATTGCGACGGCGACTGTGCCCGGGACACGGGAACATAATTGATGAAGAAGAATTGAGGGAGAGTGCATACCTTCCCCTTGATTCATTTTCGATATCGACAACGGCAACCTGACCGCGAGGCTAGTTGTGTACTGTACAAACTGCAGCTGGGGTCAATTGTGTCTGACCTTTGGACCCTTCATTTTGCAAGACCCGGACACGAGCAGGGCTCCGATATGAGACAATAAAGAACCGCGCACGTTAGGAAGAAAGGAACCCCCATATCGGTACAGGCCCATACTCACGTCATGATATTCCCAACTGCTTATCGAACATACACGTCGAACGAGATTGATGATGTCCGTCCGCTGGACACTTCTGAGTTCGCTCAGCACCAAGGCGAGGTCGTCTCACTGCGCGGCTGTAACCACTCATGGCCAGCTCTTGCTCTACGCCGGCGAACACCGCCCTCGAATCCCGGTCGACGGATCTCTCCATGTTTTTGATATCGAAGCAGCGTCACCTTCTTCAGAGAAAAACAATAACTCCTGGCGTATTCTCAGCTCCGCCACTGGGTCAGGACAAGGTCTTGAACCTCGTGTCGGCGCAACAATCGCCTACGATGCTCATTCCAATAGTCTCTATCTATGGGGCGGCAGGGGAGGCGTCGACATGTCCCCCCTCGATCGTTTCCAATCGGGTGTATTCAGAGCATCCGTTGGAGATCAGACCCTCAGGGACATCGATCAGCTTATCTGGGAAAGGCTCCAGTCTACCAATGACGAGTCCGAAGAAGCACCAGCTTTAAGGAGCTATCACGCCTCAGCTCTCGCAGAGGTATGCGCAACAAGTCAAGAGTAGCATCGGAACTTATACGCTGCTGGTGCGCAGGGTAAGCTATATATCCATGCGGGGTGCCCATCCAAAGGTCGTCTCGCCACGTTGCACGCCTATGTTTTGGCGTCTAACACCTGGAAACAATGTGCCGATGCCCCAGGCGAACCTCGTGGAGGCACATCCATCGCACTCGTCTCGTTCCCCTCCATCCAAGAGCAAGTGCTCATCCGGTTCGGTGGTACGTTGGCCTAACATGATATTTGTGGGGTCGACGTTCTCACAACCGTGTATCCATAGGTTTTGCTGGATACGAGCTACCGAATGTGGTTCCGCCACCGCTCGACGTCTACATACCGTCTGCCGATACCTGGTTGACGCTCACACCATCTCCTGATCCCGCCCATGGCTATCCGGCTTCCCGGTCTGTATGCGGACTCGTCCCATTCATCTCGTCTTCTTCTACTGCTGTTGATGGTAATGACAACATTCCCATTGCGCTGCTTTACTATGGCGAGAAAGCTCCATCATCGCTGGGCCACGCTGGCGCAGGCGAGTTCTGGGACGATGTGTGGGCCCTTGTCGCGTCCCCTAATCCCTCATTCGAGAACATCGTGACTGAATGGAAGAAACTTGACACTGTCGGTATGTCTGGCTTGTCTTTTGCCTGAGAGATAATAATGGGTGGATGACCTTCCCTCACAGGACCCGAGAAACCCGCGCCACGTGGGTGGTTCCCACCAGCTTCATACGTTACACCCGAAGGCAAAACTCGCATCGTCCTGATGGGTGGTTTACTTTCGACGAACGAACGCAGTGGTGAAGTTTGGGTTGGGGACGTCCAGTTCTGATGTTTCGGTATGACGACCGTCATCAGTTTAGCGCATGATTATTGCTTGCGGGTTTCACTTTTTTCTTGTCTCCTGATTCCAAAGATAGTATCCGGTGCTTGTATGAACAGCTTCATCCGTTCTGTGGTCAACAATGTACTCCTTAGGCCTTCTTTACTCTACACAGGATCGCAAAGCTGACTAGTTTCTGGTGGATGTCCACTATCTGTCCTCGCTGTCGAAGCACTCTGTTTTCCCAAGATACAACGGTTTCTGCTGTCTGTGGGAAGGCTCACTCAGTGTCTATTTGGGGATCACAGAGCTCTGTCAACAGGCTATATCACCTGGAAAAGTACACCCGAGGAAGGAGATACCTACTCCATTCAGGCGGGTATCTTATTGTGGATGGCGTCGACGATGAGTGACAGTATTGGCTGACTCATTGGTACGCTCAGTGGTTAACAGCCTCGACCATCGACGTGTGGCTTGATACGGCGACCCCTCGTCTGTCGTAGTCTGTTCAGGGATCCGGACTCACTATCGCATGCGACATCAGTAGACCTTCTGTTTGGAGGCATTCGCCTCTCCCTAGCAACTTGCATGGCTGAGGCTCACGGTGTGGACAAACAGAACACCCGGCCACGGGGTCGTTAGGCCGCAGGTATTTAACATGTTACGAAGGCTGGAGCAAGAACTTCCTTCGCACCCCTCAGCCTTCACAGTACAAGATGGACGGGGCGTCTACGCTCGTTCGAATCTACAAGACGTTCCAAGCCCTCGTTCGTTCTGCCTCCGTTATCGACTTAGCCGCTGGGCTGGCCGCCATATGGGCATTACGTACGGCTATCCAGGCGATTCGGAAGAAATTCAGAACGACAAAACTAAGGGGACCAAAGAGTTCTAGCCTGTTGTTCGGAGTGGGTAAAGAGTTGTTCCGGTCACCCGATACCGGGGCGATGCTCGAGGCATGGTCCAAGGAGTACGGTGTGGCATATGAAATTCCTATGATCTGTGGGCAAAAAGGATCATACTTTGCGACCCGAAAGCAATAGCATATCTCTTCTCTAGAGATACATGGTCATACGTGGGCATTCCGGGACACAAAGCATCCCAAGCACGGACGGTGTGTTGCGATGTTTACTGCCATGATTCCCTCATTCCTGGATCCCCAGATAGGAAAGGGATTGATTTGGGCTGAAGGCGAATCACACCGAAGGTATGGTACCACCTGGTTTACCACTACATCATGTATTAACCCTGAATCACTGTGCCCCCAGGCAGCGAAGATCCATAGGACCTTCGTTCAATTCCACTGCCATTCGAAAGTCAATCCCTGCTATCCATAAAACCGTTGATAAGGTAAAGAAATGCAGTTACGTTTATCTTATTCAAGTTCTCAGCGTGTTTTCCATCAGGTGAAGGTAGCTTGGGAAGCAAGCATTGATGCAAACGGGGGTAGGAGCGTGGTCCTTGATGTTCAGAAATGGTGCGTTATAAATAATATACTCGAAACTGTTCAGGTGTCTTAACCCTCAGGCTATAGGATGAACTTTGTGTCGTACGTTCGTTTTTCCTATAGCATTCCGATGGCCTTTTAATTCTCTTCAGCCTCGATTCTTTTGGAATTGCGGGTTTTTCCTATAACTTTGGCTCTCTTGACGGGAAACCAAACGCCATGATTTCAGTCCTCGATACTTTCGGAGCACCGTCCTCCCTGAACTTTTGGGATAATTCCGTGTTCCTTCTCTCCCTCGTTTTCCCTATCGTTTTGAATGTGCCAACCTCGCGGGGAAAGATTCTGGCCAAGCTCCGTGCGCGACTGTCGGAGATTTGTGATATAATAATCGATGAAGCTGTTAAAGAGAAGGAACGCGCGTCGGACGACAAAACTTCCACAATCAATTTGCTGTGTACGTTACCGTGGTGATGTATTTGCGTCGCCCTGACCAATGTGTCAATCAGTGAAGGCAGAAGATGAGGATTCTAGCCAACGTATCACTCGAGAGGAAGTCTTGGCGCAGGCGAGAGAACTGTGTCTGACAGCGTTAACTCACTCAAGCTATCCTCGAACAGATGCGTATATTATTTATCGCGTCTTATGAAACCACATCAAGTACGCACTTTCGGTGGCGTAATTTGTCCCGTTATAACGAGATCGTCACTTCTAGTCACCATGACATGGGCATTACTCGAACTCGCACGGCACCCGGATATTCAAACTAAACTTCGCGAAGAACTTTTGTCTTTCGGGGGAGAACCCTCATACGATCAGCTCGTCACTGGTTTCCCTTATCTCGATGCCATAGTGCAGGAGACCCTTCGTATTCACCCAGCTGCCCCAGACTTGATACGTCAAGTACGTAGACACAGACATTCCAGTCTTGGCCTGATCTCTTCTCTGTATAGGCAGATGAAGACGACGTTATTCCTCTGTCAGAGCCTGTGCAAACCAAGTCCGGTGAAGTGGTTGATAGCATAGCTGTCGAACGCGGGACGGTAATTGGTATATCCATTTCCTGCATAAACTGCTCCGAGGCGATCTGGGGTCCAGACGCTAAAATCTTTAGACCTGAACGATGGTTAGAAGCAGATGGCGTAACGAGGAGAGCGCAGGAGGTGAAAGGATACCGGCACTTGCTCACGTTCGGTGATGGTCCGAGGTCCTGTATTGGAAAACTGTTCGCTATTGCTGAGATCAAGGTGAGTTTGTCGTGCGAGGTGTGGTGTCCACCAAAGGAAATTGAATTTTGCAGATGCTACTTGCGGTACTGGTCAAGAACTTTGTGCTCGAGATGAGGGATGGGCCGGATACCAAAGTTGAGATGGTCATGGGGATTATATTGAGGCCCAAGATTGCAGGAGAAGATGGCATCAAGGTACCGTTGAGGATTAGGCAGTACAAAGGCTGAAGATGTGTTTTGCCTCGACATAGGAAACAACACGAGTCGCACTTTTCGTCCCGGCTAACGGGTTAAATTGGGTTAGTAGCAACCTGGGAATCTCCGAGATACACCAACGCATCCCTCCATGGGTTCTCCGGGTATCGAGCACAACCGGAAGTCTGAGAAGTTGCAAGCCTTTCCTTTTTTCTATACCGACCAACGTTTGTCAAAGTCAACCGTGTATCGACCAGGGAGTTCATCATAATCGGAACATAGGGACTATCCAATGTTCAACCTCGAAACTACGAAAGCCAAGGTCAAGAGAAGAGTGGTTTCGACACGTATTAATAAGTCACCGCATGCTTGCTTTCATGGCGATGCACTGAACGAAACGGACCGGACGATCCGCCAGTGATGCTGACAGATCAGTGAATCCGGAGTCGGCACTGGCACGGAAGTCGGCTACCATCCAATATACTGTAAAGTTCGAGGTTGTCGCAAGGTAGGTGTTTCATAAATTTTCTTGTTTTGCTGTCCCTCCTCTTGGTCAAAAGCACCCCCGGTATCGTTAATCATCGCCGAATCTCGATTTCTGGTGTGGTCTGGTTTTGTTCTTAGGTGAAAGATATCGGTCAGCCTAGGGGTGGAAGAAAGCAGAGGAAATAAACTCTGTGATGTGAATCACTCCGGCAAAGTTTTGCATTCTCGTGTTTCATGTTTCCAGCTTTTGCCATGTGCGCTGAATACACCCTGTGCATCATCAAACCTTACTGTAATAGCATAAATACTAAGCTCTGAAATCGCATCAAAGTATCATCAAAGTGTAGAGAAGCATGTCACCCACCGATACTACCCTGCTCGTCATCGACGTCCAGCAAGGTGAGTCCTTCCTCCTCGCCTCAGCCGCCAGAGATGACGATGGGTGACCGGTTGCTCGGTCACCCGCGACAATCCACTTACCTCCACCCACTCGTAGGACTCGATGACAACACCCCCTTCCAAGGCGGACATCGCAACAACCCCCAAATTGAACAGACCATTCCCACCCTCCTCACGCTCTTCCGCACCCGCAACCTTCCCATCTTCCACGTGAAGCACAACTCACGCGACCCCTCCTCGACGCTTCACCCGTCTCATCCAGGGAACGCCATATGCCCCTTCGCAGCACCCTCTCCATCTCGTCCCAACGACGAACCGCTCTACACGAAATCCGTCCACTCTGCATTCATAGGTACGTCCCTCGAAGCGGACCTCCGTGCGCGTGGAATCACACGGCTCTTCGTGTGCGGCCTCACGTCCAATATGTGCGTGAATACGACGGTGCGGATGGCTGGGAACCTCGGGTTCGAAGTCTTCGTCGTCGAAGATGCATGTGCAACGTTTGATAGGGTTGGGCACGATGGTGTGTTAAGGCGTGCCGAGGACATCCATGCATACGCACTGTCAGATTTGCATGGAGAATTTTGTACTGTTATCAAAGCGAGCGACGTGCAGGGTTTGTTGGGTAATTAGGGATGATACGATCGCGCTAAGATATGTTGGGCGTTTCGGCGACTCAATGTCGGTTCAATGAAAAACATATTCAGATGAGCACACTCGATCGAATTGATATAGGAACGTAAACGCCCCCTCCTTTCGATTCAGTTCCCGTGAATGCACGACATAAAAAACAAACATTCAGATTCCGTACACAGGTCACAAGGGATGAGTAAGTACATATGTAATGATGTATGAAACGTACTCGGTCGCGGCAACAACAAAAAGTATGAAAGGTACAGGATCATGAAATTGGCATCCGTATTATCAATTGCGTGGATGGGTTGGCCTGTTGTTCTGATCAACAGCAGCCGAATAATATGATGAATCTCGACCAGAGAGAACTACAAAGAAAAAGCGTCATTTATCAACATTAACGCCACCTCCGTTGCGCTCGAGAAAGTAAAGAATAATAAGCAAGGGGAGTAAAGGGGTGCGGAGGAACCGACGAATAGTTACAATTCGCTCGAGTACTTCCAAGCCGCATATCCACCACTACCCGCAACCCCTCCCACACTGGGGCTCGGACTGTGTCCGTGTCCCCTCCCCGTCGCCTCCCCTTCGGCAGTTGACCCTCCATACGCAGCGATATAGTCGAAGTCGCCTTCGTCGTCGCTCACAGTACGCAGGTCCGGGTTGACGACGGATAACCGCCTCATTGGCGTGCTATTCTTGGGTGGAACAGTCGGGGCGGGCGATTGTCGACGGAGTACTAATGGGCTCGTATCTGCAGGTCCTGCCGTATCCCCATTCCCGGAATTACTCGGAGACCGCGCCTGTTGCTGTCGCCTGAACGCAGCAGCAGAGATCGTGCGAGGTGCTCCATTGGCTCCGCCGACATTGCCCAAAGATGAGGTCGATTTGGCCATCAGGGGTGAGGAGAAAGGTGGTGGTGGGCGGGGGTATTCCAGCTGCGAGCGGGGGAGTGGAGACCGTTGACCGGGGCCAGATGATTCTGGAGTATCCAGTTGAGAAGGACGGGATGACGACGCTGGTAAATGTAGAGGTGATCCACGGGCAGTTACGACAGGGCTTGGAAGTGATCGACCGTCACTGTACGGTGGCGAAGGTTTTTCAGCACCGAAAGCTGATGGTCGTACAGGGGAAACGGAGCGATTGGCGAAAGGTGCGTTAGGTGGCGCAAGCGGGGACGGCGGTGTAGAACGGTGTGGAGACTGACTAAAGCTGCGCGAATGTTGGGGAGCCTGTATCGGCGAAACTGGAGGCCTAGTAGGCGTAGAAGAAGACGAGTATCCTTGCGGTAGTTGCTGAACCATGTGACTTGGACCAGGGTGGGTAACAGAGAGAGTCGAGGTTGAAGACAACGCTTCCAGTTCCCGGGATATCTCCTGAGCGGCGGCAGTATTCCGAGCGTGTTCGTCAGTAGTATTATCTTTGTAAGTAGAATCTTCCGCTGTAGAGGGTGCTTCGTCATGTACATTCTGTACCGGTGAAGGGGGTTGGTTCGTGTTGATAGAGTCGGCGTCCAAGGTTGGGGGAGGCACACGATGAATTCGTCGACTTGCAACTTGTGAGTGCAGCGTAACATCGGAATTGGAGTACGCCGGATTATGGGAGAAAAACGTCTCAGAACCAACACTGTATGCGGAATGAATTACTGAGCTCTCTGCCTCGGCTGGTGTGTGCTCGCGTATTTCGCGCTCGTGATCACTTTCTGAGGATGCTTCACCACCGCTGACTCTGGATCTTCTGTCGTCGTGACCTCCCGTCTCACCTTCATATGAAGTGTCATCGCGGTCGTACGGTAACCCTTCCTCCTCTTCCCCATCCGTTTCCGAGGAAGGAATACGTTGCTGTGAAGCACGCTCGCTCGAGGACGCCGGACGATCAGAATGAGCACCATCCTCACCCTGACCCATGCCATCATCCCAAGCTCTTATCGCAGCTGGTGCAGCGCCAGGGGGAAGAACAGGAGGAGAGGTACTCCTCCGGGTTGTTCGCTTGTGTCCCGTGCCTGCACCTCCACTGCTTCTGCTTCCGAAATAACCATGACCTTCGCTGCCTGTTGCGGGTTCATATTTTGGTACGGGATCAACGGATGCGTGAGAGATTGATGCTGTCTGATCCATGGACATTCCGCGGTGTGATTTTGAGAGAGCATCTGTTATGGATGCCATCAGCGACGGCTCCTCTCTGCTGCCTCCGTTCTCTAACGTGGACAGAGAAAGAGGGCCAAAGTCGTTTGTTGTAGGAGCAGGGTTGCGACCACGAAAAGGGAGGGAGGAAACCTGGGAGCGCTGAGGATCTTCATTTAGGGAACCCCGAGCCCCAAAATCGTCTATAGATGTAGACTGCCTCCTCTGAAAACAGAGGTCAATAGCGATTGTCAACAAACAAATGCCAATGTAACATGACCGGACGCACAGGAGGTCTAGCGCCGTGTTCACTTGCGTTGGGAGTAAAATCAAGATGGGGCGTTGGTATCTGATGTGCAGTCACGTGAGACTGCGTCTGTTCTAATGAGGGCGCAGGAAGATTCTGTTCCCCCGATGCAGGCGCCTGGGATATCCCATGTCTACGTCCTGAAGGAGCCCCCGAAAATTTGACTTGACCGATGGCACGTTGAGCTTCCTCGACATAGCTACTTACACGACCACCGTTGGTGTAAGGCGGACGAGGGAAACCAGGGGTTGTAACAATATCAGGAAGTTGCTGTTGACAGGCATATATAATCAGCAAAGTATGAAGAAACAAGGGCAAAAGGGGTACCTGGACAATACCTTTGCCAACGTCACCCACGATCTGCGGGAAGAATCAGCCACGGTGCGGACCACGCAAGAATATCATCACGAACGTTGCCCTTTTCACAACATTCGACCAACCCGCCAAACTTCAAAACCATCCAGTTCTTTGTACACTTCCTCTTGTAGTCGCCTAGTGCTGCTTCCTCACGGAAAATCTCCCCGTCCATCGCACGCATTTCTTCTCGCAGCCTGTTCAATGTATCGGTTTGTGCTGCAAGGTTCTTATGCTCCGGGCCCATTTTATTGAGCTTCTTCTCTGCTGATTCGGCAGAGGAACCAACGCGCTTTCTCCGACGGCGAAGATCATCGAGTTGCTCTTCACGAGTGCGCACGGTTTTCATGCTGTCACGTACCGTATGGTGGAGAGACGCCCACGTAGTAAGGGCAGCAGAGAAATGAGAAAGGATGGCCGTTGAAGCTGTAAGAACATCCTAAGCGGCGATTAGCTGGACCGGAGAGGATACACGGGTGTGCTCACTCCAAGATCATCACCTTCTCCTTGTCCCCAAGTCCTAAGGGCCTCCGATGCCTTGGTAAGATCTGTACTGAGTTTCTGAAGTCTGGAGAGTAAAAGTGAATAAATTATTCGTAGAACGTATCTCGTTTGTTGTTACGCACGACATGAGGACCGACTTCTCGGCCGTTATAAGGTCCTGAAGTGGTCGGAGATCAGGGTTACCGACCGCCAGGGCGGGTATTGTGGTGTTGTGGGCAATCTTCGTCGCTGCAGACTTGAACATGTTGTATGATGATCTGACTTAGACAACAGCCGCCACCAGCGCTACGCTATTAGATGTTGTGTTGGTTGCGGTGTGAGCTCGACCTGCTGCGACATCAAGCTGTGACGCTGCGAGCGCAGTCGCGTTGCGGATACGAAGGGAGCCCCCAAATTAGGTAATCAACCCTCTATCGATAGCCCTTCTTGGTTCCGACAACAGAAGCGTCTCAGACGATACGTGAGTACGTATCACTTACCCATTTCACTGAGCGTTTCGAACCGAAACATCGAGGCTTCCTGCCGGTGAACACCCACGCTGGTTCATGGGACAGAAGAGAAGTTGTCTGCGGACTCTCGTGGTAAAAGGTTTGTCCCCTAGTAGTGAGGGGTCCCTGAAAACATGCGGACACCACGCCTATTGTCCGATCGACCTTCGTCATCTATATGGATGAAACCGAGCGCCCCATACAGGCATGCTAGTCACCTGTCCTAGGGAATCTTAAGGTTTTGTTGACTCGTTCGAACAGCATACTCTTTGTAACAAGTTCCATATTTCTGTCCTCCGGACTACGCAGATCATTTTTTCTTCCATATCTGCCTGTTCATCGCTGACTTTTCTTTCATCTATTTCACCCCCTCGCAAGGTTTTCGTCACGGCAACATTTTCGGCCGTCCGTGGGTGATAAATCTGGCTGCATGGGCCGTCGTTGTCTATTTTTATCTTTGGCGCCCAATGGACATCTGTGATTTGTGTCCAACAGGATGATGAAGGCGCAGTACGACGCTCAACTATTCCGGTGGTATAAGCCAGTGCACACGTTTTAGTGTCCATCGCATCAATTTTGATCAGGTGTAGGTCTTGGGCCTCCTTAGGCTCACTGAGGTGACGTTCACTGATATCGACCTACGTCGCAATGTTGTAGAATCAGTCTTACCATTTCTCTGCTTCGTACGTCGCTGTCAGGTTTCAAGTTGTTTTTTCATCTTCATCTTCCTTTTTGTGGTCCCAGAGTGCAAATGAGAGTTATCACTCCACGATTGCGCATCCCCTACGGTTGAACGTCGCCGGAACTCGCTCTGCCAATTGGATTCGAGGAATATGGCCGATCAACGTGCCCAACCACGGCGAAAGTGCCCTTTTGAACTGCTTCTATGTCGAAGGTCGACGGGGAGAGGGCGGCAAGAGAGTTCGGATGGGAAATGCAGCGCATATTCTATTTCCATTCATCGCAGACACAGTACGTTAGTTATGTTTCTGACACGGCTGCACCTGATACGATGGATTTTTATATTTGGATGCATTTCTCTCTATACCACGGCTGCAGGGTCACCAGGTAGCGTACGCGACAGTACGTTCCATCTCTTTTTCGTTTCACTCATTGATCCCTGACTCATCTCCGCGCATCTAAATAATCTCAACCCACACAACTACATAACCTACTCAGGACACATACACTCACTCTCCTTGCCCCCATCCATTTATACCCAGCGATCATGTTCTTCTGTATGTCATCCACAGATCCCCGCGCTGTTCGCGGCTCACTCGCCAAATGGGACAGGTGGTCCAATCGTGCGGAGGCAATGCGGTGGTTATTAGGTATCCAAAGTAGTCGCCCTGAGGGTCGGCGTAGCAAGCAGCGAGGTGGCGGAAACCTGGAACAACCAAAAGAACAGAAGTCGAACTGATAAGATGAATGCAAACAGAAACGGTAATGGAGAGAAGATTATATGCTCGATTTGTGATGACCATGCGCTGGATCTATTCGTAGTAAGTGGCCTACTATTGGTGCCGCACCCCACATAGGAAGAATACGGCGTGGTCAGCTGGGATGGTAGTCCGCGAGCCAGCGCCATCACTACTGGAGTGTGAAGTCGAGCTCCTACATACGATTCATGCGCAAGGAGGAGTCACCACTGGTTGCGTGACTCCATCGTACAGTGGAACCTGCCTAGCTCACTGGTACACGCATGTGTGCAGCATTGAGTCCAGGTAGTGGGAGACTCCGGTAGCGGAGCATGATTTACAGGTGGAGGTAGACGGGGTGTATGTGTATCTTCTTATTTTAAAAAAAAAACAGAGTCGTCATTCCAATGCATCCCTCTATAGATCCAAATCAGCTGGAGTACAGATCCTCGACGTTATATCGGACAAATGTCCCATTGCGTAGTCTTTGGTTCGGGTCACCTTGTAAGTCACATCTGCTCGCCACCCTATCTTACTCTTTTCACATCGTCTTGCCTTGTGCCTAGCACTGCTGACAATTGACCTGTCGAAACAGATACCACAAGGGGGTTCTAGTGGGCCCGCAGATGCCCTCCGCGATGTGCTGTTCGGTCATATAGCGGTTACAGCGGAACTTCCCCACAGGCTCCCCGCTGCTAGGAGACGGCGAACCTGGGTCACCTAACTCGTGGTTTCGAAGACGGCGTCCGGTGGTTGCGATAGTAGCAGTAGTAGAAATGGTAGTGTATGACTTCTGAAATGTCCGTATCATGAATTCTCCCCACCCCCATTTTGTATTGTGGGCAGTGATCCTGCATGAGGCTGTCTGGATTGGGGGGAGTGAACAATTCCTGTTGGTAAAAGGTGCCAATCAGTATTTCTATACTCGTTGTGTATTGAACGGCGATGAGGGAACAGCAGTGGTATGTTCACTTCTCCGGGGTATTCGAACCTGTGCGTGGGCGTCCATAGGTGCCACTAGTTCCACGAATGGCTGAAAGACCTGCTTGCAACTCGATGCGGCAAATACTTTACAACCCCTTCCCGAGGCTGGCTCATTTCCCCACTTTCACCCGCTACATATGATGATAGGTTCACGCAGGTCGCATCGTCAATGGATATCGCTCCCTTCCGGAACCTTGCAGCCATCATTGCCTTTTCGGGACGTTTCCGTGAGCACAGCCACTGTTGGTTTCTGTTAGAGTTCCACGGGGCAACACTTTGCACGGTTTTTCCGCGAAGTTTTGCAAACGGCTTCATTCATGTCCTTTGATGTCAGTACTAGATTGGTGGGTCCACACATCACCATTTAATCAGCGCTGTTGGGGTTCACTTCTCATCCTAACGTGTGCATTTTTTCCCCGGACAGCTGATAAAACCATTTCCGTCAGGTCCACATGAGATCATTCGTGCGCGATACCCCCTGTAAAAAAGTGTGCTAGCGTCCATGTGTAGCACGAATGCTACTTCATAGTCTATCCTTGTTCTCTTTTTGGCCTCAATCCTAGCCAGTTGAGCCCTAGAGTTCAGCGTGGGAACACCCCTGTATCCTCCAATAGGCTCTTCCCAGCGGCGCTCTCAGCCTATCAGCGTCACCTTCATGATACAGCCGCTGGTTGGCATCTACGACCCTATGGATGTGAGAATCAGTGTCAAGCTCTTTCACTCGGCTGTCTTCTCAACATCCGTAGTCGCCGGTTACGCTAGGTCTTCGTAGGGACTGGAGGAAATTAGCTCGATGTGCTTTTCTGTCACGGACGTCAAATCCAATTATCCCCATGATGATCGTGGCAGCATACATGGAAGAATATTCGGAATGGGAGCGTTTCCTTTGGTATTCATGTTCTCAAGAATTATGCGAATTTGGGATGGTACTTGTCATTGGCAACGCAGCGGTCAATAGTTATTGCGGTGACTTCGATAGATTATCAGGTTCCGAAATCTGAGGGGTGCTTGTTAGTGTGCTGAACCTTTTCAGGCTGCAAATTATTTCGCCGTTGCGATTTCTCATAATCCGCGTATTTCCGAGATATCATCTCTCGTGTTGTGTCGGGAGGCGTACACGACGGGAATGGAATATAAAGCCTGCTGACATGTCTGTACCCAAGGACAGCATGATTAGTCTGCTGACGATGAGAAAACCATTCTGGTTTCGTAGAATCTTCGGCGACCTTTACACCCTTTTCCTCTTCACCCAGTCCGACATCAGGACTGCCCTCCTACCAATAGTGAGCAAGCTCTAATGTTATGTTTCTGTGCTCACACTATTCCTGCAAGACCTTCTTTTCGATCGCCGCAGCTCCACTGGCCAGCCCCGTTCGGCTCCTCGAGACCACTTTCTGGATCTGGCTTCACCAGCTACAATGCACCGTAGCTAACCAGATCAAAGCACCTGACGAAGACAAAATCAACAAGCCATCTAGACCGATTCCCGCGGGTCGCATTACTGTAGAGGGTGCCACTATTCTTAGATGGGCTCTTGTTCCCATATGCCTGGCGTACTCCGCTCGCTATAGCACGGAATTGATGCAAACCAGTCTCTCGCTTATGCTGTTGACCGTGTGGTACAACGAACGTGACGGGGACAAAGGTCCCTTATCCAAAAACTTCTTAACTGCACTTATATACGGCGTTGGCGAATTTGGCGGTACCCTTGTTGCAGGTATGCTTCCCCATTCTCCTAATGTTAGACTGCAGCTGAATACTTCACTTCGAGGTCATGATCGCACTCAGGTCAGCCCAACGGGGCAAATCGCCGTTGAGGTCATGATTGTTGTTTTCATGTCAACTATCCACGCACAAGACTTTAAGGACGCAGATGGTGATCACTTAACGGGAAGACGGACTTTCCCCATTGCCTATCCCGCTGCGTCGCGTTTCGCAATTGGACTGGCGATCCCGCTCTGGTCGATCTTGCTAACTGTTATGTGGCAACTTGATTTGCTATGTGGCATTGCATTTGTTGGATTTGGATATTACGTTGGAGCTAGGTTCATGCTTTACCGCACCGTGGAGGATGATAAACTATCCTGCAAATATTACAGTGTAAGTATTTTCATCCTCCATGGACACGAGTCAGTACTAACTGTTCGTTTAGCATGGTTTTCCATCCACCACCTCTTTCCGGCGTACTGGTACTACCACCACGGCGCCAACCAGTACCCGAACATTTTGTCTCATGATTTATTTCGCATCTGGTAGCTACCGATTTCATCCGTTCTCATTTCGTATTCTGATGTTTGGTTGGCGGAATCCGCCCTCGTACCCGTTATCCATACTTCTCCCTTGGGGTTTATGATCTCATCCGCGCATGATTCCGGTATATGCGTAGTTTTTCTCTATTATTGGTGTAACTCGGGATGCCGAGACCATAGAAACGCTTACCGATATGATTGGTATCAATGAAGCTTGAAGCTTGAAGGATGACATGATCACAACAGCAATATATATACTCAACAACTTTGCTCTTCAGCATTTTACCAC